>CM050513.1:91409807-91582307 GCA_027563665.1 Antrozous pallidus | reverse complement strand
TACCAAAAAAAAAAAGGTTTTTGAATTGCATAGTTAGTGGCATCACACCCCCCTCTTCGTGGAGGCAGATGGTGAGGAGTGAGGCAATTTGCCTTGGGAGTCTCTACAATCCATTTAGAAACAGCAGCACAAAAATCCTATGATCATCTCTCCCCTGCCAGCCTGAAATGTCAGCCCTGTGGGAAGCTGATAGGTGTTCCTGCTATCAGCGGAGGAAGCACCTCTACATTCATATCTTTCTGGGCATTTTATTCACTATATATCCTATGTAAACTGTTGGGTTTGACAAGGAGGAGTTGTTGAAGGCAGACTACTGGGAAGGGGCTATGTTGGGTTGAATTTGGCACCAATCTCTCACACTTGACAGCTCAAGTACAAGATTGTGGATGAGCTATAGGACCTATGAGCCTCCTCAGTCAGCAAGCGCAGGCCCTAAGTCACATTTAATTCAGAAAGCCCTGACAGCCCTGCATAAAATGGGAGCTGTGGAATGGAGAGAGAGGAGCTGTGTGCAACAGTGGGCCATTTAAGTTATTTCCTTTTACTGAAATTTTGGAAAATATGAACTAGGACAATATAGACTATGATGCATCACAAGGAGGTCTGCGGTAGCAATTTAAAGAAAATATTCCAAACTTTAAGCCAGGGTGACATGACTCTTAATACCTAAAAGCTAAGAGGGGAATCAGTAGAGAGTGAGATGTAGCTGCCTAAAATTCTTCATGTATTAACCTAAATTACCTATATCTAAACCTCTATATAAGCAATAACCACCTAACATAAAGGGGAAAGTAAAGGACTGAAACAGTTTTGTATAGTAGAACACTGGAATTTGGAGTCTTGGCTCTGACACTTTCTGTGCCTGAGAGAATGACCAAGGTATTTAACCTCCTTAAGCCTCATCTTTTCTTCTAAAATGACAAAATTAATACTTTAACAATTGTATTAATAATCGTTTGCAATCACCCATGTCTCAATGGCTTTGCAAATGAGCTAACAATTGGCTGGGTTTGCTCATTGTCTGCCAGAAGCTACAGGTTGACCAGGCAGTTCTCCTGGCTCACAGCTGGGTACTGACTGGAAATTAGCTGAATCCAAAGCACCTCAACTAGTATTATTGAGGCAACTCAACTCTGTGTCTCATTCTCTAGTCCAAGGGTCAGAAAACTGGCTCATCAATCAAGTCCTGCCCATGCGCTGTTTTTGTGAGTAACATTTTATTGGAACACACTTGTGTTCATTCATTTTCATATCTTATACGGTTACTTTTGTGTAACCCATGAGTAGTTGAATAGTTGTAGTAGAGACCACATGGCCCACAAAACCAAAAAGATGTGCAGAAAAACTTTACTGACTCGGGTTCCAGTAAGTAGCCCAGCCTCCACGTGTTATGGCCATGGCAGAGTAAGGAAGGAAAAGGAACCATCTAAGCACCTTCTGAAGATTCTGCATTTATCACACCCACTAAGATTCCATTGTCCAAAGGAAGGCATATTTATGACTGCAGGATTAAAGTGCTAGGAAATAGACAACCTCATTAGTGAGAACTGCAAACTCACATGGCACAAGCACATGGATGCATGGAGAGATGAAGCATTTAGGCTATTCTTGCGATCTATGGCACTTCCTTCTTTATGTAATTGTTATGAGGTTTAATTCAGACACACGTAAAGCATCTACAACATTATGCAATTAAAACAGCTTTCATTCTAGTGCGTTATAATTTTATCAGATTAGAGGTAATATGTTCTATCATCAGCATGACAGCAAGAGTTATAACTAAATTTAAAAAATGCCACACTGGGTGTGTGAACTTGGCCTTCTCCCTCTCATTTGCAATGTGCTGCCTTAGGGAGACAGATGGGACAAGGAACAAATATTTGGATAGCCTTATTGCCTCTGTAATCAAGTTGGTTCCCAAACTGTGCCCAGTCTGTTCTTTTGAAATTATCATCTGCACCCTGCTCCCAACCAAGTGTTTCATAAAAATTAATCAATTTTTGACTATTGGCATATTGAATATAAAACAGACAATATTATTACTGGTCCAAATGTAAAAGTTTTGTTAGTTGCTGAAATAGTTGTATATATTATCTTTTTAGGGGTTGTATTAATCATGAAAATAAGGGGTTTGCTAAATAATTGAGCTACTAAATCTATAAACTTGATAACTAGAGGAATGTAATTTACTTTTCTTTATAATTCATCTTTCATAGTAACATAGTTGGAGTTGAGAACTAAGAATTGGTCTAATGGTAGCTTTGCCACTGACTAATATGAGACATACAGGTAAATCAACAACTTTTGCTCTCTCCTTTTCATTATATTTAAAGTAGACTGAACTAGAAAAATATTTGAACTATCTTCTGATTCTAAAAATTGTGCTTTTTCTGGAGGCAGGTGTAAGTCTCCTCTTTCCCAGTGATAAAATATGAGTAATAAGCTGTGGGTATATTAGCAGTATAAAGATTGTAGCTTCTATTAATGAGTTCAAAGCTAAAGTTGTGACTTTAATAGCATTTTGTGGCTTATGTCTTAGAATAATAGTTTTGATATTAATTTTCTCTGAATCACCAGTATGATGTCACCAAAAACAAATGGTTCTTTGTTAAATGTCAAAAAAAATTAAATGCATTGAGTTACTCTTATTTTAAGATGTCCTTTTATTAAATTTTCTTTAGACTTGGAGCATGCTCTCACTTGAGTAGACCAGACACTAGTAGTCATGATTGTTTGTGGAACAACAACTGAAATACCCAGAAGTAAGTGAAATAGGATTCCTTGTTCTTTTTTCACTGTGGATTCCCAGAGTCCTGATTTTTAAGAGTTAGTTAGGTTTTACCTAACCCAAATGTCTATACTTAAAATAGCAGAAAATATTTTATTCATTGCTTCATAAAAGAAATATTTACAAAGGGCTTCCTATATGCCAGCTGCTTGGTATACATCAGTGAATAGACAAATGAATCCCTACCTTGCAGTTTGTATTTTAGTGGGGAGTCTTTAAGCGAGGGCTTGTAAAGAAAGAAGAAAGATTTTTGAATTGACTGAGCCCATATCAACATATAAATTATCTAGGCCAGAGGTCAGTGCATTGTGCCCTATGGGCTAGATCTGACCTGCTACCTATTTTTGTTTGGCCCACAAGCTGAAAGAGGTTCTTGCTAATGTACATCCTATCTAATAAAGAAGGAATATGCTAATTGACTACCCCAACCTCAAAGATGGCAGTGTCCACAGCCAATAAGAAGGGAATATGCTAATTGACTACCATACCCACAAAGATGGTAGTGCCCACAGCGACAAGATGGTGGTGCTCAGTCCCCTCAGCCGTGCCTCTGGAGTCCCCTAGTCCTTTCAGCCCCCCAGCTGGAGCTCAGGGAACCAGGGCAGCTGAGGCTTACTCTGTCGGCAGTGGCAGCAGCAATGCGTTGCCATCCCCTGATTGCTGGGTCACCTCCCACCTCTGAGGGCTCCCTGATTGTGAGAATGAGCAGGCTGGGCTGACCAACCCCCTCCCATGCATTAATTTTCATTCACTAGGCCTCTAGTTTGCAATAATTTGATGACTGGGAACACTAACCTTGAAGCTCAATTTAGCAACGTTATCCTTTGAATATTTTTTTTTCTCACTAGTAGATGTGAATTACAAAAGCAAAATTGTGCTCTATTATTATTGTTATCTTTTGAATTTCATCAATAAAAATGTGGAGATTTGTTTTTTCTTCTTACTATATAAGTACCTATATAACATACTTGATATTGTACCTTAGCTCAGAAAGTCTAAACATTTGCTATCTGAACTTTTACAAAAAGTTTGTCAATCCCTGAGATGTACAATAAAGTTAAAAGGAACAAATAAGTACAGAAACTTTTCTAGTTTGTTTTTACTAAATATCTTGCTAGAATTTAATTGAAGTGACCAAGAAAACCACTTTGTTTCAGCATTGATCCTCTTGCATTTGACCCAGATTATCTATTGTTTCAAATTATTATGCTATGGTATATGCTGGAATATTTGCTAATTTTTTAAGTATTTGCTCCATTAATAGGTAGAAATTAAGATATTTCTAATAGATATCTATGAATACACAGCTTCTTGACTTTCTATATTCTCTACCTGGCAGCAGAGTTTTCTCCCTGAGATCAGCAGTCTTGATGTTAGGATGATGGATATTGAAGTTTTAAAGCCTCTTTTGCTGGAATAGTCTCTTTTGCTTGGAGCAGATATACAGAAATCATGACACTTCCAGTGTAACACTATTAAATCACTCACTTCTCAGAAATGGTAGTTAAAACCATTAATTTTTAATCACGTCATACCCAAAGCCAAGTAGTACACTAACAGAAAGCAGAATAATCTATGGCTAAATGAAACCGAATGAAAAACCCGGAAACAGCTGATGAGGTCTAATTTAACATCTTTGTTTTTTCCTGGGACATTTATGCTCATGGTTGTGATTTTATATTGCATGCATATAATATAGTTATGGTTATTGCCTTTAAAATTGCTTCTGGTTTCTTTGATGGATTTAAATTTATTACTATTTTATGGAGAAATAGTATACGGTTCCCCTAGGAAAATCATGAGTTCTCATTGCTCTGCCCCACAAACAAATTTTAAATCTACTAATTCAAAACCCTATGTTAAAAAAGGGCAATAATGATTATATTAGAATTCTTTTAAAAATATTTTTAATCTTTATTGTTCAGTTTATTAATTACGTTGTTCCCTTTTTTCTCTCCTATAGCTCCCCTCCACCTGGTACCCAACCCACCCTCTGCCCTCACCCCCCTCCAATGTCCTCTCCCATAGTTGCATGATTTTTGTCCAGTCTCTTGCTGCACTTCCCACACCCCTTTTCTCCCCAAGAATTGTCAGTCCATTCCCTCTCTATGTCCATGATTCTGTTACATTCACCAGTTTATCCTGTACATCAGCTTATTAATTCACTTGATTTTTAGATTCATTTGTTGATAGATGTGTATTTGTTGTTCATAATTTACACTTTTATCTTTTTCTTCTTCCTCTTCTTAAAGAATATCTTTCCGCATTTCATATAATATTGGTTTGGTGGTGATGAACTCCTTTAGCTTTTTCTTATCTGCGAAGCACTTTATCTGACCTTCAATTCTGAATGATAGCTTTGCTGGATAGAGTAATCTTGGTTGTAGATTCTTGCTATTCATCACTTTGAATATTTCTTGCCACTCCTGTCTGGCCTGCATCATTTCTGTTGAGAAATCCACTGACAATTGTATGGGTCCTCCCTTATAGGTAACTAACTGTTTTTCTCTTGCTGCTTTTAATATTCTTTCTTTGTCTTTTGCTCTTGGCATTTTAATTATGATGTGCCTTGGTGTGGTCCTCTTAGGGTTCCTATATATTGGGGTTCAGTGCGTTTCTTGGACTCCTAAGTCTATTTCTTTCACCAGGTGTGGGAAGTTTTCGGTCACTATTTCTTCAAATAGGTTTTCATTGTCTTGCTCTCTCTCTTTTTCTGGCACCCCTATAATTCAATGTTGGTATGCTTGAGGTTGTCCCAGAGGCCCCTTACACTATCTTCAATTTTTTGGATTCTTTTGGTTTCTTGCCTTTCCAGCTGAGTGGATTTTACCTCTTTGTATTTCAAATCTTTAACTTGGTTCTTGGGGTGCTCCAGAGCACTTTTAGGTCTTTGTATAATATTTTTTATTTCAGTCAGTGTATGCTTAATTTCTGGTTGGTCTTTTTTCATATCCTTGAGAGTCTCATTAATATCCTTGTAGGTTTCGTTCATTTCCTTGTAGGACTCATTCATTTCCATGTTGGTCTTGTTCATTTCCTTGCAGGTCTCATTCATATCCTTGAGGGTCTCGTTCATTTCCTTGTAGGTCTTGCTTATTTCCTTATAGATCTCGACCTTTTCTAGGAGCCTCTTGAGAAGCCCTATAACCGTGGTATTGAATTCCATGTCCAGTCGATTTTTTCCCTCCATTTCTTTCACATCTGATTTCTTTCAATGTCTCTGCATGGTGGCTGCTTCTCTGAGTTGGTCAATTAGCATTGTGTGGTAGATGTCCTACAAGGGACAGTGGTTCAGCCTCCCCAGTTACCTGAAGTGTATATGGGTTGCAAAGTCTTGCTGAAGTTAAGCTCAGGTTAATCGTTGTTAGCGCTTTGAGGGGTTGACCTCCAGGCCAATTGTTTGTGAAGTGCAGCTATGCTCAGGTTGGATGGGCCTAGTCTCCGGGCCAAGCAGACAGTGTTAGCTCTGCCCTATGTAGCCCCAGGGACTCTGTGCCAGGGGCAATGGCCACCAGCACCTCTGAGAGAGAGCTTCTCCCGAGCTCCACCGGCTGCCGGGAATTCAGACTCTTCCCAAATGAGTCTGCACACCCAATGTTTCACCCAGGGTCGTAAAACAAAGCAGTCTGATGGTTTCCCGAATGAAAGAGCAAGTCACGAGCGCTCTCTGTGTCATGGCACAGCTACGCTATTCCCACGTTCACACGCACTCTGCACAAGCTCGCCTTCTCCACACGCTGTCAGACCCCTGCAGCACCTGAGCTTCAGCATGCCCTCCCACTGTCCAGTTTTTACCCCGTATGATAGTGGGTTCCCTGGACTTCGCCCAGAGCTGGAGAATCAGTCCAGTGGGACGGATGTCTTTGGCTCCCCCGTTCGAGAAAACTGGCCGGTTTTCAGCCACCCGCCCTGTCCGCTGGCGCGCGCTCCTCCAACCTCTCTCTGTGCGTATCTTCAATGCTGTCCTCAGTCGCTCCTCCAAGTATCAGTGTCTTATCTTCACTTTTATTTGTGGAATTTTCACTCAGCCAGCTTTCTGGTGAGTCTGGATGGTGTTTGTTCTTTCATTAAGTTGTAGTTTTAAAATTGCTGTGTATGACGGCAAGATATGTGTTTTATCTATGCCACCATCTTGGTTCTCCCTGATTATATTTGAATTCTAAGTTTGACTTTTAAAATGCATTTCAAAATATGAACTAGAAAATTTACAAAGATCTCCATTTTTTAGGAATTTATCCCAAAATTACATCATTTAAAAATATAAAAATACTTGTGATCAAGGCTATTCATAGGAGCACCATTCATAAAGATAAAATCCTGCAAACAATTTAAATATTCACCAATGGGAAATAGTTGAAAAAATTATAATGTGTTCATATGATGGATTATTATGCAGCTGTATAAAAGAATTTTAAAAGTCTCTATATTTTACTATTGTGTAATTTCCCAAATATAGTAATATATACACAAATGTGTTTGTTTACATATGAATGTGTGTATATTTGTGCTTCTATTTTAAAAATCAGTAAAAGGACAAACCACAGAGTTAAAAAGAAATACTTAAACTATAAGAAGAAGAAAGGAATAGAGTAGGAGAGAGAGAGACTATTTTTTTAAATACTTTGTTTGGAATATGTAACTTTGGAAATGTATTTTAAATTATAATACTTTAAAATAATTAAATACAAAGAACAAATTGCCAAACATTGAAAGTACAAAAAAAAAAAAAAAGAAACCTCAATGTGCAGCCTGTTGATGGCATAACCTCCCATAGAATAACTATCACAAGCGTTTTTAAAGCACAGAGTTTGATTCTAAATCCCTAATGGGGTCCAAAGAACTTAAAAAGCAACAACTTTTCAGTCATTAAAAATCAGTGGTAGTATTGCTATTACTCTGAGACAGTAAATTATAATATTTCCTCCTTATTGGCTGTGGGCACTGCCATCTTTGAGGTCAGGGCAGTCAATTAGCATATTCCCTCTTTATTGGCTGTGGGCACCATTGTGTATGTTGTGTGGGATAAAGCAAATGAGTGATTATGTTGGTGGCATTGTAAACTACTATTTGGGGCATAGCAGGAGAGAAACAGAAATGACATTAGGTAAAGTAAAAACCGTATCTTCTCTAATTTGAATTAGAAGTATTAGCTTGAACTTATGATGAGTCTTATTTAAACAAAACAAAATAACTATATTTTCTATTTATGTATATACACTAAAAAGAACTAGGACCCAGGTGCAAAAATAAATAAATAAAAAGTACATAACTTTTCATAAGGACTCTGGGGCCCAAATGAATAAACCTTTGTATCAAAAACAGGATGGATTGAGTAATCAGTAAGTATAATAGTTTGAATAAATTGCAAGACAACAAATATATTTAAATCCATGAGTTCTTAAAATCTATTCATGTACATATATCTATGTACACACATATTATATACATAATACTAGTATATATGGAAGATCATATATATAATCTTCTTTGAAGAATGTTAGGGATCTTTTTAAAAACTTAGAAAAGAAACAACCAAGTCTCCCCTATACAAACTGTATGTCAGCACAACCAATCACTGTTGAAGAAGAATGGTCTCTTTGTAGAAGTATTTCAGCTAAAATTGAAGTAATGATTTACCTTTTCAATACTTAATAAATTTATAGATCTAAGCAAAGAGCAACAATGACTATAAACATCACAGAAAGAAAATAAACAGAGATTAGTTATTCCTGAAGGTGGTATACAATACTACCTATGAAGTTGTCTACATAGAAAAGCCAGCATGAATCTCTATCCATCTCTAATTTTGAATACAAATTTATAGGAAATAAATCCTGAAGAAGATGAAGTGAAAAGAATCCAGATAAAAGAAAACTATAGTGAAAAACAGAAAAAGACAGAGGCAGGCACAAATAGTGGGAGAACCAATAGATTAAAAGAAATTTGAGAGATTTATTTATTTCTCAATGTACAGATGCCATTTGGATTCTAATTCAAAAAACAGTAAAAACAAAGTGAAAAGTGGCAAACAACTGGGGGAAATGCCAACATGATAGAATATTTGCTGTTAAATAATTGTTTTCAACATTTTCTGGTGTAGTAATGTTATTGAACATGCAAAAAGAGTATCTTTTAGACACATCTTTGAGATGTTTACAGATGATGTGATGTCTGAGATAGCTGCAAAATTCAGGAATGGGATAGTGAGAGACAAAAAGTTGTCAGTACAAAGGAAACAAGGTTGGGTATGAGTTGTGAATTGCTAAAGCTAAGTGATAGGTACATTGGATTGTTATTATACTGTCATTTATATAACACTAGAGGCCTGGTCCACGAAATTTGTGCACAGGTGCAGTCCCTCATTCTGAGTGGCAATCAAAGTACTAGTGTCTGGTGTGGCTGGCAGGTCCTAGCTGACCTCTGGGCCCTGGGAAGCACCTGAGTCCCCGGGCCACCATGCACTCCTCTCTGCCAAGTCGTAGTGCCTGAGTCCCCACATGGAGATGCAGTGAGTGTGGCCATACACCATGGTCTGGGGCATAGTGTGGGTCTCTAGGGTACCCAGCAGCACTGCATGGAAGCGGTGCAAGCAGCATGCTCTCTCCCAGCTGGCCTCACAGATTGGCTTCTGTGCAAACCCATGAGGAACCTGACCGGCCCCTTGATTCCAGCGGCTGCGGCCTGGCTCACCTGGAAGAGGTTGTGTGGGTGCAGGGTGGGCTACTCATGGGTGCCTGGCACCTGAGCAGAAAGGGTTTCCCCAGCATGCGAGCTCGGGCATCCTGGGGGAGAGTAGCAGTGGGAGTGAAAGCAAACTCGGCAGTCACCCTGCATTCTCACTTCACCTCCATCCCTGTCACCCCCATTCCCAGCTAGACACTGAGAGGTCCCAGCATGTCGCCAATGCCCACCATGTTTTATGTTGCCCCTGGTGGTCAGCACACATCATAGCGAGTGGTTGAACCCCCAGTCTCCTGGTCAACTGCTGGAGGGGACGATTTGCATATTAGGCTTTTGTTATATAGGACTAGAGGCCCAATGCAGGCTATCTCTGCAAGAATAAGCCTTCCTTCCCCCAGTTGCCAGCACTGGCTTCCCTCTGGCACCTGGGACCTGAGTTTCCCTCCCAGCGCTGGCTTCGTCCAGAAGGACATCTGGTCTAATTAGCATATTACCCTTTTATTATTATAGATTATGAGTCTCATATGGTTTATAAAAGAGAAGTCCAGAAATAAGACCCCTAAGCCTCCTCTGGCTCACTCATAGATTGTTTCCTGGAGTTCTGACATGTTCCCAGAAAAGGAGCTAAGAACTGGTAGACCAGTCCGAGAGATCCCTATATGAGGGATGACTCTAGTAAGGGCTACAGTAGAGACTGTGGGTGGAGGTGGATAGTAGAAGTAAAGATCCTTTAAGAAGAGACAAGGGTTGGGTGGGAAGGGGGAGATAATATTAAACACTCAATGTGCAGAGGGAATAGACTGTGGATTTCACCAGTATGGATTTTTTAGAATAGATTTAGACAGGACAGTCTGAGGTCAGAGAGCAGGAAACCCAGGTACAGCGCAGGGAAGAAGAAGCCAGGAGAGAAATACAACACAATGTTTAGAGACCACATCCCCATATAAAATCTTCTTTTGTCCAAATTTCAATTAGGAAAGGAGGAGAAATTTGGAGAGATAAATTATTTGAATAAATAATTTGAATTGCAATATGCAGTCAACTGGAATGGGCAATTGTAACCGAGGAGAGGTTTGGTGAGCATGATGGACAGGTTTAAGAGCTTTCTTGTCATTAAATGGGTGGCGATTGGTAAGCTGAAGGGAGGACTTTGAGATTATATCAATTGGATAATTTTTAAAAAGCTACATTAGAGTGTATGAATTGTAGTATGTAAAATTTGACCTTGCTAAATGTAGAAGAAGCAAAAAAATCAGTGGTAATAGACTTTCAATATTTTCCTCATAATAAAATCTACTATGAGTTTTACCAGATAATTTAGACCTAATTTAATTTATTTGCACATGTGTCTGCCTGTGAAAGAGTCCATTTCTGACAATGAAAACCTACTGCAAACTGTATCCATTTCAGCTTCAGCCTGACCATCAAAGGCCAGGAGACGCTCGCTTCTTCTAAGGGCTTTGTTTTATCCATCTGGGTGGCTGGCTTTGATTTGGCTGGGTCATCTTGCTGTAAGGCTCACAAGCAACGCTCATTAAGAATTCTGCTGATGCTAATTTTTTAGATCAGCAAGTTTGGAGAACTGTTTTGAATGTATTTAGTTTGTTTCAGAGCCCTGCGTCTTTTCTACCTCTCCAGGGTCAGCTCTGTTTTACAGCCAACTAGAAAGAGAGTACTGAAGTAATTGCCCATAAAATGAGGGTCTCCTGTCTGTATTTGCTCCTCAGCACACTGGCCTAAAGAATTTATCTATTGCCTTCACTCTTCGCTTCCTTTGGCTTCACAGTGACTTGTCAGGTGTGGCCTAACAAGCAGCCAGGGTCTCCAGTTCCATTTCAGGGCCTGCAGGTCACTCTGACCTCTGCTTGCCTTCAGGTGCAGTGGCTAATTTGCAAGAGTGTGAGGTAAAGTTCAATAAATGATTCTAAAGCCTACACAGGCTGTAGTTTGGGAATTCTTGGACTCCTTTGAGTAGTTTGGTGATTTCTCATTGCCACTAGGTGTCCCTGTGTGGCTTTTCTTTTGGTCATCAGTGCTGTACACAGGACAAGTTTTTTTTTTTTCTGCTCTGCTGGATAGAAGGACGTTCTCCGCGGTCTCTGAAGAGATGGTTGACAGTGGAATAGCATCCAGCCTGCGACCTGACACACCTTGGCCCTAGTGCACTGATTTCAACTAGGTCACGGCAGAGCTGAAAATTACTCCCAGACTGTGCAGAAGTTGGGACTATCTCCTCAGAGGTCCCTAGATTCTTTCTCACTGGAATTCATTAAAATTTTCTCACTTCTCTGCCCACTCTTACTAGCCTACACCAAAGCCTTTAAAGCTATTTATCATGAAGAACTAGCTTAAAAAAATAGTTTCTGCCCTTCTGATCTCTTGCAGACCAGGTCTTATTTTGCATGGCCAGTTTGCAGCATACCTCACATGTAACTCACTATGTGAATTGATACCTCTCAAATTGAGCATTCCCTGTTTAATGAAGTGAGTTCACTGATTATGTGCTTGGAGGTGACTGTATGCAGCCAGGCCAGCTGAGTATAAAAGTTTTTTTTTTTTTAATGCAGATGTTCTATTTCTGTATTGACTTTATCACTGACTGGCAGCAGTTTGTAGATCACACTGGTCTGAGGAGCACGTTTGGAGTGGCAATGACCTGCGTGTTATCCTAAGGCTTAGTTTCACATCCTTGAATAAAACTAGTGGGCCATGAGGAACTACAGAGGTTCAAGGAGACTTTAGAAGACTCGAGTGGATACACAACCAAAGTGCAGAGGGCTGTGCTCTGTCCCTCCAGGGCTCCGGTGCTAGGCCAGGCCTGGAGCTTCCACCAAGCTGCTGCACTGAATCTCAGATTAAGGCTACTTTAGACCGAAACACAGTGGGTGATCCCCATCAGCCACAGCAATGAAGAGAGAATGAGACTTCTTATAGCTTCTGAACTTTCTTGCAGGAATTAAGTGAATCTTGTAAATGGCCACTTTGTACTTTAGCATAGAAATAAAGGTGTCATAGGGACGGAAAATTCCATGTACTTAGATTCATTTTACTAATTAGCCATGGTGACACCTAGGTGATAGACAGTGTGATGGCTTACCCAGCAACCAGCTGCAATTACAGACATAGTAGAGGCGAGCTTTAGCTTCCCGAAATGAAAAGAAGTGTCTGTTTACTCAATGCACCAACAGTTAGTGTCTCAACAAGTGTTTATTAAGCCAGTTAATTGTAATGCAAGAGCACAGCTTACCTAAAAAATAATGTTGAGAGGAGGGCTCAGTTGGTTCGTTCACAGAAAACCATTTAAACCAGGCAGTAACTGAAATAATGAAGCAACATTTTCCTCATTTTTTTAATGATTCCATGGATCATATCAAGTCAGTTACAGAGAACATTACTTTCTCCATTCCAAATTCTTGAAATCCCAATTTCAGATTGTGGTAGAAGGGATTCCCCTCTCTTTCTCAGGCTAGCTGGGTGTGTGTGTGTGGTGGGGGGGTGGAGGGGGAATGGGTTTTCTATGGACTTCCTTGCTCTGGTGGGTACAGCAATGGTACCCGAATCCCTTATGGCAGTAATTGGTGGAGGAATGGGATTCCAGACAAAGGAGAATAGGGAAGAAGGGTTTCAGTAGCTGGGGTTGAAGTCTAAAACCATGTCTGATGAGCAGTGTCAAGGCGTCTGTGGTCAACACTCCCAAGGGTGGCTGAGTGGGACACTAGATCTCTTGGAGAAGGAAAAAAAAATGAGTAGCAGAGTGGTGTGTGCCAGGGGCACTGGATTAGGGGTTACTAGGTAGAAGTGATGAGGAAGGGTGGGGCTGGGCAGCACAAATAGGCCTGAGCCTTATATCATTTGCGCTATCTAAAGAAAAAAAAAAGCAAACCTAAAAATATAAAATCAAGTATGAAAATAAGTATTTGTTTAGCTGAGCAAATAAAACAAAATATCCATTTTAAAAAGCTAACAGAGACTCCTAAAAGAAACAAAAATAATACTATTTTTAATTATCAGGAGTTTTTTTCTATGTATTTTTATTGTCTCTTTGAGTGCCTCTCCAAATGACAATGATTGTGGAAAATAATTTTCCATTGTTAGAATAGAAAGATCTGTTTTCCTTCTAAACTGTAGCATGTGATGGGGTTCAGGACACACTCCCCCAAATATGGCATTGCGGCATATTGAGTATTTTAAGATGAAGGAGTTTGAGACAACAGCAGAAGCAGAAAGGTTAGTCTGACTTCCCTCATCAAATTCTCCCATGAAAGAGGTCATAAAATCCTCCTGTGAGAGGAACACCGCGAAGAATACAAACACACAGGCCTTGCTAAGTTCCTTCCAATTTATTGAATTTACCCCATACCTTTAACTTATTGTATTTCTACATGGCTGGCCACTCTTCTTTAAACCTAGGATAAAAATACTTGATCTAACTGTCTCTTTGGGTTTTCATTTCCTTATGAAGTTTCCTATGCCAAGTAAACTTCAATCAAATATATTTGGATGCTTTTCTCTTGTTAATCTGTCTTTGTCAATTTAATTTTCAGATCCAGCCAGGGATCAATGGAAAGCTTTCCTCCCCTACACATGTTTAATAAAAAAATTAAAAAATGTATTGATACTTTCAGAAAATGTTTAGTTTTATAACATACTAGAGGCCCAGTGCATGGAATTTGTGCATGGGGAGTGTGTGTAGGGGGTGTTTCCCACAGCCCAGCCTGCACCCTTTCCAATCTGTGACCCCTCAAGGCAGTTGGACATTCCTGTTACAATCCAGAGCTGCTGGCTCCCAACTGCTCATTTGCCTACATTCCTGATTGCCTCTAACTGCTTCTGCTTGCCAGCCTGATCATCCACTAACCACTCCCTGCCAGCCTGATTGATGTCTAACTGCTCCCCTGCCAACCTTTTTGCCCCCATCTTCCCTCCTCTGCTGGCCTGGTCACCCCTAACTGCCCTCCCCTGCAGGCTTGGTCTCCCCAAACTGCCCTCCCTTGCAGGCCTGGTCCCTCCCAACTGCCCTCTCCTGCTGGCCATTTTGTAGTGGCCATCTTGTGTCCAAATAGGGGCAGGATCTTTGACCACATTGGGGTAGCCATCTTGTGTGTTGGAGTGATGGTCAATCTACATATTACTCTTTTATTAGCTAGGATTATCTGTAATATCATCCAATCTTTTAGGATTGTTGATAAGTTTAGGAAAATTTCTATCAACTTTCATCATATGCGAAATGTTTGGAAGATTTTTTCCACAGTGTTGCCTCTGGTGTCATACATTTGAACCTAATTTCTCCCCCAGTATTTTCATTGCTTTGGTGGCTAAAACTCTAGCCTCTCACTTTTATTCTCACCAGATGAATCAGCATAGAGGCCAGTAAGAATATTCCTGCAAGCCATTCTATGGATGGATGCTTAGCAATCACTCAGCCATCCCAGAAATGACTATAAACAATATCTGTTTCTCCTTCCACCCCAGGTCTATCTCTATCTTTGTTATGTAATTATCTATCTATCTATCTATCTATCTATCTATCTATCTATCATCTATCTACCTGTCATCTTATATAAGTATATATATTGATTGATTGATCTATGATCAATAGATAGATAGTAGAGGGATAGATCTGTCCTGGATCGATTGATATATAGATGTAGATATTTATCTATAGTCCACTAATATTATATTAAAAGCATTTGCAGCTCAACTTTCTCATAGCCAAGTATCAGAAATGCTCTGGGCTATTTATTCTAAATGCACCTGTTGAAGTTTTATGAAAGGGGTGTTAGAGTAGAAATTGACAGAGACCTTCCTTAATTCATTCCCATTAAAATATCTTGGTTTTGAAAATTTAATAAAATTAAGGCCACTTGAATACATTGCTAGGGCTCTTTCTAGGCCTTTTGAAGAAAGCTGTGCAAATAAGCCTCATTAACTTCATAATAAATTTGTGAAAGAGGATACTAGCAGGAGGACTTGTCATTAGAAATGTAGGAAATAAAGAGAAATATGCCTGTTATGTGAGAAGCTCATGCTTCTTAGCCCTGAAAGAATGAAATACAGGAGGGGAGCATGGGAGGCACGGCCAACCGTTCCTTGCCTGTCAGGGCAAGGAAACTATGTTGACGGGCTCTCACAGAACCAGTGAGTCTGGGACTTAGACAGCCACCACTGTGGTGATAGCTGCAGCCACAAAGATGCAAGGGACACAACAGATTTGAGGCATAGTTTCAGCAAACCTGAGGCCTGGAGGAACAGTACATAACAGGGCTGACGGTTGTAATCAAAACGTTTATAAACCTTTGACATCCACCTGGATTTGAGGGAAGAAAGGAAACCAAGATTCCAGATATTATGCTGGTTGGGACTCAGCTGTAGTATTATTGTAACCCATACTCTCATGTAATTCTTTCCTTATATCGGTGGCCCAGAAAATGTCTGCCTCACTTAAACATTAGTAATTCAGTTAAACTACTCAGATAGTGTATCAGTTAACATTAAACTCAAAACCAATCCCAATCTAATGGCATAGTTTCTTATTGTCAATTTTTAAAGTAATCTATGCATTACTAGATCTTTTTTCCCTTTAATTTATTTTTTCAATCCCAGTTGACATTCAATATTATTTTATATTAGTTTCAGGTGTACAGGGTAGTGATTGGACATTTACATAATTTGAAGTGATCCCCCCCATAAGTCTTGTACCTACCTGGTCCCATACATAATTATTATAACACTAGCGGCCCGGTGCACAAAATTAGTGCACATTAAAAGGGTATTAATTAGAGGAAATAATTTAAAATTGCTATTTGCTCTTTCTCTATAATAGAAGTATCAGAGACTAAAGAAAATTAGTAAAATGTATATGAAAACCTTCCTCCTGTCAGAGTCTGGGGTGCACCATGGGGCACAGAGTCAAGTCCTCACGCACATGTGCCTCAAAATCACATGAGACCCAGACCCAGCCTCACCCCCGCCCCGCATTGGGGTATATCCAGACCCTGCCAGTCCAACTCTTGTCAAGCCACCCAGGGCAGGGTGTGTCCTCAGGTCCCCTGGCCCAGCACCAGGATGGGGGGCATGGCCTGAGGTCCCCCATAAAGTCCCACCAGGTGGGAGACATGACCTGAGATCCCCTGTCAAACCCCACTGGGTAGGGGTCATGGCCTGAGGTCCCCCATCAAACCCCACTAGGCAGAGGAGCACAACCTCAATTCTCCCAGCCCAGTACCGTGAGGGAGGCACAGCCTCAGATCCCCTGTCAATCCTCACTGGCACAGGGGCACAGGCTCAGGTCCCCTGTGAAGCCCCGCTGGGTGGGGGGCACAGCCTGAGGTCCCCTGTTAAGCCCAACCAGGCAGGAGGGGCACAGCTTCAGGACCTCTGTCTTGGTGCTGGGGCAGAGGGTATGGTCTGAGATCCCCCAGCCTGGTGCCGAGGTGGGGGTGCGGCTTGAGGTCCCCTGTCAAGCCCTGCCACGTAGGGGAATAGCCTGAGGTCCCCTGTCAAGCCCTGGCGGGTGGAGAGAACAGTCTGAGGTCCCCTAACCCAGCAACAGGATGGGAAGCGTACCTTGAGGTCCTCTGTCCAGCCCTGCCGGGTTGGAAGTGTGGCCTGTAGTCCCTGTCAAGCTGCACCAGGTGGGAGGCACGGCCTGAGGTCCCCCAGCCTGGAGCTGGGTGGCGGGAGCAGCCTGAGGTACCCTAGTCCAACACCAGGGCTGGAAGCACACCTTGCGGTTCCCTGTCAAGCCCTCCCGGGTGGGGGGCGTGGCCTGAGGTCTCCTGTCAAGCATAATACACTCTAGGTCCATCCATGCTGTGGCTAATAGGTCACAATTTATTTAACCAGTTTTTAAACAATTAGGTTGCTTTCACTTGTTGCTATTATAAATGCAGCTGTGAACATCCATACGCATGTGTCCTTGTGCTAACATGCAATATATTCTCTGGCAGACATAACTGGGAGACAAATTAGTGGACTGTAGAATACACACATTTCCAATTTTGCTAGGTAATTACAGCTTTCCAAAGAGATGATATAAAGAAACACTCCCACCAGAATTATATATGAGTTCCTGTTGTTCAATACCAGCGGTCAGCAAATTGTGAGCACATGTGGCTCACAAGCCGTGGATTGCCATCTCTTGACTAATGAGTTTGCCGACCATGACTCTATACCTTCATCAACACTTGATATTGTTAGACTTAGTATTTCTCAAATTTGTGAATGGTTAATGGTATCTCATTGTGGTTTTAATTTAACATAATTGTCCTAATTATAATTTTTTGGCCCTTGGAGTTTGTCTTCTTGGAAGTCCTCATTATCTTCTAGACATTTTTCTATTGATTTACCCATCTTTTCCTATTTGATTCATAGAGACACTTTATATATTCTGAAATCTAGCCCCTATTAATTTTTAAAACTATATTTTGATACAGATTTATTTATTTATTTTCCATTATAATTTATCACCCCTTATACCTTCCTTCATCTCTTCCCCTACTCCCTTCCCTTGTAATCACCACACTGTTCTCTTTTTTCTTTTTTGCTCAATCTCTCCATCACCACCCCTTTCTCCTGCCAGCTTCCAGCCTACTCTGTCTCTGTTTTGCTTGGTAGTTCAGTTTGTTCATTAGATTTCACATATGAATGAAATTATATGATACTGTCTTTCTCTGACTGACTTATTTCACTTAGTATAATGTCCTTCAGGTCCATCCCTGTTGTTGCAAAGGGTTTTTTTTTTTAAGTGAGGTAGTTATAATATACAAATAGAGGCAGCTCATATTTATTTCTCCATTATTCATGTATTTATATCCTTCTTATTGGAACAAAATACCACTCTTCTAATGGTCTAACTAATATAGTTCCAAACACTTTAATCATCATCTTCTTGGTTGATTCAATTCTGGAATTTGCCTTTATCTTGGATATTCCTGAAGGCCTCCGAAGAGGCCCAGAGCTCCCCGGCGTTCACGGAGTCTTGCAAAGAGGAGAGACCCAGTGTGAGTTTAATTGTGAGAGTGCTGCAAGCCCTACTAGAATCATTGTCCAACATTTTATTGCTATCAGTTTTAGGAAAACCTTCTTAACAAATCTATATCATAAAAGGCCTGTGGTCATGATGCTGTTACGGTGTCACTACCAACTACCAGACTCACCAGGAGGTGCATTGATGGGTCCCACGGTCGCCATGGTGGGCGGGACTTCTAGGTCTCATGGCAGTTGTGGAGGGCAGGACTTCTGGAGCATCGCAGGCTGCTGGCAGCCTCCACAGAGCGTGTGAGGCTTTGCTGGGTGGCGGACATGGCCCTGATGGCTGAATAGGCCTAGGGGACCCTATATGAGCATGATATAATCATGCACTGGGCCTCTAGTAATATAATATACTTTAACCTCAAATCTAGTAATTCTCAATTCTGGCTAAAGCCCAGAATTTCCAGGGGTTTATAAAAAATACAAATTATTGCCCCACTGGTTTGACTCAGTGGATAGAGCGTCAGCCTGCAGACTGAAGGGTCCCAGGTTTGATTCTGGTCAAGGGCACATGCCTGGGTTGCTGGTTTGACTCACATCTGATCAATGATTCTCTCTCATCATTGTTGTTTCTGTCTTTCTTTCCCTTTCCTCTCTGAAATCAATAGAAATATTTTAAAAAATATAAATTTTTCACTCCTTGGGAAACTGTTTCAATAATCTGAGGAGTTGCCTATATTTTTAAAAAGTTCCAAATTGATTCTGATATTCTATCCAGATTCTAGTTTAATATTCAGGGTAACATGGGTAGTGTGTCTCTAATTTCATAGAAGATGTCTTGAACAATCAATGGAATATGTGGGTGGTGGAAACAAAAGACCTTCCTATAGTAGGTACTGTAGATATTTGGTGTCTCTATAAATGTTTCAAAAGATGTTGCTGCCAGTATGAAGCCATTTCAGAGGCTGCAAACCTACTAGGCCAACACTATCTATTCTCTTATCATTTTTAAGACCCTCTTAAAATCTTGCCATGAATAAAGTCTTCTTAAACTATTATTACTCACACTAATATTTTTTATTTTTCAAACTCTTACATTAATAAAGCCAACAGAATGTAACTGAACATCTAAGTATTGATCTTTATTAAATGAAATGGTGATAAATTTGTAAATAACAAACTATGATTCACATGTTATATTTATTATTCTATCTTATATTGTGTGCTGTTATGTGTCTTCTTACTATCTGCATTTCAAACTCTCTGAAAACTACAAATTGCTACACTTTCCTGATCCAAATAAAAAAATTGAAACTCATGCACACACATCTGGTGGTTAACTTGGGAATAGTGTTGCAAGAAGGGGAAGATGGACTGCTAGTTCTACCAAGAGAAATAATATTTGTGCCCAAAAGAGATAATTAGGTTCCCTAAGCTTTCATACTCTCTTTCTTGATTGATTATATCAACTGTTTAAGCTATGGTCTTTTAGTTTTATGTACTCAGATTTATTATTTTTGTAGCCTAAAAAGTGTATTCCACAAGTTAAAGACTCACAATCAATTAGTAAACTATTTATTAGGCTAAACCTATTGACCAAAAGAAAGATTTATATCTTCTAACATATAACCTGTTTTTCCTATGCCTCAAGATGGTTATTTAAAAATAGTTTTGAATAATTACTATGTTTTAACACTTATGGTAGGTTAAAATATTTATATAAGGAACCAAACATTAAAAGCAAATTTTGCATTTCATTATATATATATATATATATATATATATATATATATATATTCTGGAATTATATATAGGGGAGAAAAATAATATTCCTTCTATACTTTTGAGCTCTTAACTATCATAAAAGATAGGTCAACAAGAGAAAGACAAGTTTATTAACAGATATATATCATATATACATGGGAAATGTCCAGGGAAAAATGAGTAACTCCTCAAGGTGCTTAGAATTCAGGCTTAAGTGGCATCTTAAGAGATATAGGTCTCTTACAGGAGAGTAAATTATTTTTAGAAAAGATAAATGGACCCTTAGAAGAGAAAGCAGGAGGTGTGATAGTTGTGACAAAGTTTGTCTGGGTGTGGCTTTGACTTCTTGTCCCCTCTCCTATAATAAGAGTCAATCTTCCCAGGTTTATGATACTTCCTGGGATACTTTTGACAATAGAGTTCCTTTTGGAGGATTAGTCTTTAGGCAAACAGGAAATTCAGAGAAAGCCTATTCCTGCATTTGCTATTTCCCAAGGGTCTACAGCTCAAAATAATATACCAAAGCACCATATTTTGGGGCAGCATATTCTGCTATTTTTCATTCACAACATTACAATTTTGGATATTGTACTCTTCACATATGTCTTGCCATTTTTCTAGTTTGAACATAAATGCAATAACTTTGCTCCATAATATTTAGAGTTTGTATTGTTTATTTTATAATGTCAGTTCATTAATTTCTATAGTAAGGAATGACACATTGCAGATTATACTAATTTAAGGACATCTTTTTACTTACTCATCAGATTTTCTTGGCCATGAATGAAATATACCTAACCACACAAGTGAGGGAAAGCCAAAATTCTCTACAGCAGGAATGATTTGCTTATCTTCAAACATCAGTAGGAGAAAACTCAGATATAATTCTATAAAGTTTCTTTTACAACTATTTGTAGAAATAACTTAAATTCATTTCATATATAGAAGATTTAAAAAAATAAACAATACGTGATTAGAAGTCCTTTCTATGTATGTTTGTATGTAATAACTGAATAGTTGCCTTTAACATGGGGTCAGCTGGGCCTATTCATTTTTACTTGAGAATTTAAATTTTCAATTTTAGAACAAAATAAAAAAAATGAGACCATGTGGAAAAGAAGGAACTTTGTAGTTATAAATTTTCACTAATTATGAAGTCAATTTACACCTCTATTTTAAAAACTTGTTATATCTCTGCTTAAAACTATTGTTTATAGATGTTCTGTTATAAGCTTGTGGTTTTAATGATGTGAGTAAAGATAGTTTGTAAAAGTTGGAAATGAGTAAGGATCAAACTTAGCCTAGAAAGAAACCACAAATCTGCATAATGAAATAGTGAACTAGATTGAAGTGCTATTGTTAAGGATTAAAAACTTGATGGAATTTCTTTCACAGGAAAATAAATAAAATGGATGAGGGTGTAGATGTAGATTGTAAACCATCGAGAGAAAATTCTTAAAAACTGGAGGTTTGCTTGAAAACTTCTTCAAAGTTCATTGTCAAAAACTAAAGTTAGAAATATGCAGATTTAGCATTGTGGATGAAAAAGGAACCACATACTAAACGAACTCAGGGGAGGACAGTATGGCAGGCCTTACCAAACAAAGTAACCACACAGGGCGATCTGAACATAAAACTCCCTAACTAAAAGTGGGTCATGCTAGGTAGTCATGGACCAATTTTTAACTTTGAAATTCCCTATTGTCTTTATGATAACATAAAATAATTTTGAAATGTTAGAGTGATTTTCTTTTCAGATCCCTCAAAATAATAGCCAGTACAGAGCATGAGACCACTTTGCTGTTCTATTGCCCACATAGCATCTTTATGCGCTGTAAATATTAACTATCCTGTACCCACCAATGGAAAAGAAATGTTTCTCTATTTTGCTTTTTATCTAATATCAGAGATTTTTCTGCTTTGCTTCCTCTTGCCTCCCTAACTTACCACCATTGAATTTCGTGTAAAGCCCTCCCCCGCTTCATCTCCTCCTTTGATTCTAATGTATAAAATAAACTGCAATTCCATTCTCCAGAGCAATAGCTCATTTTGATGAGATTTTGTTTCTTGGCAATTGTCAGTTTGGCCCAAATAAACTCTTATATGACTTTTCCTTAGGTTGGATTTTTAAAAAATATATTTTTATTAATTTCAGAGAGAAAGGGAGAGAGAGAGAGATAGAAACATCAATTGAGAGAGTCATTGATCGACGACTTCCTGCACACCCCTACTAGGGATCAAGCCCACACCAGGGCATGTGCCCTTGACTGGAATCGAACCCGGGATCTTCAGTCTACAGGCAGAAGCTCTATCCATTGAGACAAACCTGGCAGGGCAGTTTGGATGTTCTTTTGTTGACAGCATGCTTCTTCTCATCTGCTATACTATGTATGTCCAGATGAAAAGCATGACAAGATAGCCAACTGAACATGCACCAAATTTTTTAGCCTATAATTCCTATATTAATTTTCTAATTGACTAAAAATATTTATTGATTCAACACTTTTTGGGGGGGTTAGTTTTGACTTTATTCTACTCTGCTGGACTCTGAGAAGAATGAATGAGAAATGGTGCCTCCCTGGAGGTACTAAGAGAGCTACTTGTCCAAGGTCTTGATGACAGAGGATAGCAGAGCCAAGGTAAGAGGCCAAGTGTCATGATTCTTAGTTTAGAGCTCTCACTTTAAGGCTGTATTGTTTCTGAAGTTTAAAAGTCTGGCCAGTACCCAAAACAGAGTGCTGGACAGTGATGTAAGCAAGTCAGAACCTCTATTTCAAAGTTGGTTAATGAGAGTCAAGGTATTTTGGAACTATTAAAAATAAACCTACAGAATCTGAGGTAATGGGCCCTAAAGTCCCTTCAATAACAATCAAACTTTAAATCTAAGAAACATCCCCAAACACAAGTATTAAAACATCAAAGGTACTGATTTTAAAAAACAAAAGCACCAAAGCAAGTATTTAAAGTAACAAGACAAGTGCTTAAATGTAATTGAGGTCTTTTCTTAATTACTCAGTTAAAGCAATTCCATATATGGGAGATAGGGAATCTTCAATTTCCAGCATGAACAACTCTGCCTTGCTCCTTACTGTAGGGAGAGACTTAAGTCTTGGTGGCTAATTGCACTTGCATTTCTTCATCATGAAAGTAAAGCAGTCAAAGCAGGACAAAGACAGCTCACAATTATTGAGTATCATTCATGGGCTCTGGACTTTATGTGTGTCATGTCATTGATTCATCAGAATGACCTTAGGTAGTAAAGATTATTGTCTCCATTCTACTGAAAATGAAATCTGAACATTTTAAATACTAAGCTCAAGGACATATGGTTTGCAAGTAGTAAAGTTAGAAATAGAACCAGGCTGGTCTAATTCCAAGGTTCATGTTCTTTGCACCACACCATGTCACCTCCAGGGATTGCAGTCAGATGTAAATGAGAGAAAAAAAATTTCCCTTGGGTAACACTTGGAATGGAATGAAATTGAAATAGGAAGATGAAAATAGGGAAAAGCTAACATTTAGATTTTTGTTGAATTAGTAAATATATCAGCAAGAGGGCTAGATTTATAATCCTCATTATTCTCTGGTCAGAAATCACTTTTCAACAAGTAGTACCAGTTCACTCACTCATGCTGGATCTAGGACCAAACAATAATACTCATAGAGAATCTTCTGAGAGATCCTGCATCCATTGAGAAGTAGGAAGATATATACATACATACCGATATATATATAGATATAGATATATGGATATATACAGATTTTTAAAAATTTCTTGTGCCTTGGTTGTATCAGTGGGGATAATTTTAATAACGTCTTACTCCTCATGATGCAAGGAGTAAACTCAACATGGTGTCTAGTTCAAAGTGAGTTTTCAACAAATGTTAGTTTTTTTATTATTACATCAAAACAAATATAATAGCTATAGATTGATGTCCTATACTCAGAGGCAAAAATGACACATGTTTTTATATTTTAAACTAAGTTTGATCCATTTCAGACTGGTGAAACATCCACTGATTCATTTGGAGATCTCATTCTCACCCTTTGGAGTCTATGTTTAGAGTATATGAGTCCTAAGTTGCAGGAAGATGACTGTTGATGTTCAGGCTCATGTGGCCTATTCAGAGATGGTGGCTCTATTCCCCAAATAGGACTTCTTTCTCAAGGCCTTAGGGCACTTCCAAAATTGTAGCCATTTCTATTCAAGGTTCTACCACTCAATTGATTGTCATCGCCAATCCCCAAAATTCAAAAGTAAAGATTTTTCTTTCTCAGACTTAGAGATATAACCACACATTTTGAGTTTGGACAATTCCTCTTCAAAATTCTGGGTTTCGCCTCTTTTAAGATACCCCAGCCTATACCATTTTAATATACAAACTTCTGTAACATTATCTTTAAGATAGCCACAGCTTGTCTGGCATATTCTCTTTGACTCAAAAGAAAAAGTCTTCTTTCTTCACCAAGAGGTGGAAGTGGTGAGACAGATCCAAAAGTTTAGAAAACCAATTCTGGTCTATTCTTACTGATAGAAGAGATATACCTTCATTATTTTCTAGTGAGATTGTGTTAGAAAAATTCAAAGCAGCAGGGAACTTTCTAAGTAAATTGCCTTGTTACATAAATATGTTTAGAATCATGCTATATTTAAGAGACTATAAGGAACATTGAAAAAAAAAGATCTATCCATTCAAGGAGCTTATCCTATACTTCTGGAAATAAGACCTAGTTAAAATAAAACAACTAAAACACTTCTGAAATTTCTATCAAACATCTGAATATCCTTGCAGTGATTTTAAAACATGGCAATTTTAACTAAGCACTGGTTTGGAGAGTTATATCTCTGCCTGAAGATATACTTTGATGGCCATAATCTTTATCTTTCTGCTTCAGTGACATAGAGATGGCTTGGATGTCAGGGTGTCAGAGAATGTTCCTAGCTGATTAAGCTGCTATAGACATAACAAAAGCCATAGTTTAAATTAGCTCCAACATTCTAATCAGAATGAACAGACTACTTGGGTAGAGATGGAGATGTATTGGCAGCTAATGAAGGCTGTCTAGAGGGATTTTGGTGAAAAAACACACCTGAAGTATATTAATGCTGAAAGCAGTTTGATTCTAGTGCAAGGACTTAAGGGTGATTTATAAGGAAATATTTATGCTAACAACTTATTTTGATTTTTTTCTTTGAAGTTTGATTCTATATACGATGAAAGTTTGGCTTTTAAGAATCGTGAAAAATATAATTTTTCTCATTTCTCTCATGAATGATTTATCTAATCTATTAAAAAATCACACTCAAGAACATTTGAACATCTCAGACAATCTCATCAATATGCCCACCTCTTTGGGGGTAAAATACCCTAACTGCAGATTCAGTTTTTTTGATTGAGGAAGCCAATTGATCTTAATTCTTCAACCTTGAGCACATTCATAGTCTAAGGAAAATTTACATCACTCATCTTTGGAAGGCACTGAACTTATTTTTATAAAGAACTTTCCAGATTATTTTTAATTTTAAATACATTTTCACTTAAATAAAAAACTATCTTAAGTTAGGTTTCCTGAGAAATAAAACTTAGGTTTCCATATGGGATGTTTAGGAATGCTTTCAGGATCAAGAATCAACACTTGGAATGGAATGAAAGGACAATGGCAGAGGGAGAAGCTGACTTGTGATGCAATCACAAAAGAGTCTCATTGAATCCTAAAGGGGCTCTGGAACTGGGATGGCTCTTTAGAGCTGGACCTTTATTCCTATCCATCAGGCAGTCACTGGATTTGGGTTGTCCATGGGAAGGGAAAGTGATCTTGGGTGACAATGTTCTCTTCTGCTGAAGGCAACTGCCAGAGGAGGACTCAATAGAGTACCTTCAAACATTGGCTAAAGAGGTAGTAATCAGCCATTATAGTCTACCCATTGAGTTTCTCAAATCCATTTCCTTTATATGATAACTTCTGGAAAAAATTACTACAGGATTCTGATTGCTCCCTTTTTTAGGGGGAAACTTGCCTGAGAAAGTTTACTGGATGTATTCCCACTCCATTTCTGCATTGGTCTCAAGACTATTACTAATACTCATTGTCTCTTTCCTCTACTCCCCTCTATTACCCATCTCCGTCATTCTTGGCTACCATTTCTCTTGGTGTAGATTACTTGACCTGATGAAATGATCCTGGCTTCAAATCCTGAGGAGTCTGAATCCCTGGTCACTATGCTGATGGATGCTGCATGTGTACATTTATCAATATAATTATGCAAGGGTATAATGTGGGACATTCTACTGGATCAATGAGTACCAAACACTTATCCCCAATGTTTAAGAGAGGCCTTATCACTTCTTATTGGTTCATTACTTCTAAGAATAAGGCTACTCCTTTCCTTAGCTGCTCTTCTCTTTGCATGAAGGGTCTGATATGACCAGATAATAGCCTTAACTTAAAGTTTAATAAGACTCTTGTTTTATTCCCTCGTGAAAACATTTCACTTTTTGGAACTGGTCCACTACACCAATAAAGTCCAGAGTTTTACGATTGAGAAGCCCAAGTGGGACCACGTCTATTTCTAGTTCATGATTTCTAGGTCCAAGTATTATATTTGAGGGCACAAAAAAATGTAAGAGTTGCATATTTAAGATATAAACTGCATGTAAAGGATATTGCCATATCAAGGTATAAAATGATCTCCTAGTTGTTATTTCACTTGTGCCTTCAAAAGGCCCTTTCATCACTCTATAAAACCAACAGATGGTATGATATCTAATTGGCCCATGGTCATATGATCACTGCCATGCCTCCTGTTCTGTAAAGTAGGTTTCTTAGTCTGGAGCAATGTTAGATGGAATTTCATGCTGATGGGCCAAATCCTCTGTAAGCCATAGCATAGCAAGTAAGGCAAACCCATTTTTGGAATGTGTGTACATTTGACCAAGGTGTTTGGGACAAAACTTTCCTGAGCCCTACTGAATGCCTCATGAATTATGAGGTTTTTCCAGTCTGGCTGGCAGAAACAATGCCTGTTCCTTTGTATAAGCCCTAGATTTTGTTTTCTTTAATATTTTTGGGTGGTAATTGTACTCATAGGTGATTGTTTTACTCACATGCATATGCTGATCATACTTGGCTGAATATCCTAAGATAACCTCTCAATATCTGTTGAACCTCTCAAGATCTGTTGTACCACTCTTATCTATAGCATTCTGCCCTGTGAACCCTAGCTGCCTTGTTTTCCCCACAGTCTCAGCTTGTTTCCTCAACTAAGGAACTCTGCTTCAGTTTCCTTTCTTTGAAATTACAATAATAAGCTCACTAGACAGTAATGTGAAGCAATCACAGAACTCACCTCATTTTCTCATCCTCTCAGGAATCATTTTCTTTCACTGCCTAATGTCTACATTGTTGAAAAACATTGTTTCTTCACTTATAAGGGATATTAATTTCATCCCACCTTGGTCAATGTTCTTGAGTATTAATGTCCACTCAGACATAGTATTTAACAATCCTATAATCATCTGGGTATTTCCTTTTCCCAGTATCTGGGAATAGGCATAAGGTATGTCACGGTAAACATTTTTACTTCAATGTGAAAACAATTCTTAGATACTTTGGTTGTCCCTTATGTCTACAACCTATGTACAGAAGCACCATATTATAATTGATTATTATTTATCCAGAGACTTGTTTTACCCATTCTCTTCCTTCTTTTTGTGTGTATATTTATTATAATTCTAACTTCCCAGGGACTTATTTTGCCCACCTAATAGCTATCGCTCCTTCCAAATGATTCCCTGAATTCATTAACAATAGTTTCTCTATTTCACTCTTCTATTCAAGGGGACCTAACCATTGGTAGTCCAATCCTGTGTTCCTTCTCCAGACAAAAAGGGTCATTCTACCTGAAAGACGCAGCCACACCAGACCCTTTCTGCTGTAACTCCTCTGTGTTGATTCTGCATCAGCCTCCTCCCTGGTCTTGGTGGCTCTTATTGCTCTAGTCTGGTTCTCCCAAATCCCATCAGTTGTCAGAGTTCCCCCAATTCATCTAATACATTTTCTTTCCCATAGCGTATATAAAGGACAATTCTGTTTACCTTCAATAAAATGTTCTCTCTAGCTTTGCATTATTGTCATGTGTATTCCCTTCTGAAACTAAAATGTGAACCAGTAAAAAGCAAGAACTATTGTTTGTTTATCTTGTCCTCTGCAGGACCAGAAGAAATGTAAATGTTCAATAAATTTTGCATTTATCTTAATCAATAATCAAATGTTTTTAGCCCTTCCTTGTAGAGGAAGGACATATGGTTTCTTTATGTGAATATACCACAATCTTTAAATACAACTGAGCAATTATAAAATCATCTTCAACTTGACCTAAGCCTTCCTGAGAGGACTTTTTAAATAAGCAGTATTTATTATCCAAAAATATATGAAATGAAGTAAAGCCCTTCATGTACCTCTGTACAAAAGTCTCTAACCCTATCTGCAAAATTTCATAGTTAAAAGGTCTGAAATATGTCAATTGTAATTGCTAACACTTAACTCTCTTCCCTCCTGGACATATTTTCATGCCTGGCCATTTGAGTTGCTATTTTTATGTTTCCCTCTAGTTTGTTGTTTTTTCCTCTGGGGCCCAGGATTGAAATCTGTGGTCTGTTACCTCTCTGCTTTCTTATGCCCATTGTATGTATGAAGATGGTTTCCTAACCTTTATTTCAAGGCATAATGTCTTGGCCATGTTCCTATTTTATATCAGCTCCTGCCTGAGTGACATGGGCATATACATATACTGCCACCCATTAAAGCTAAATCTGGCACAAATTGAACTTCTCACCTTTTAAACTGTCACCTTGTCATTTTCCCCACAGTCATTAAAACTATCATCATCCCTCAGACTTAGCAAGTGGGATATATCCTCTATTATATTACCTTAATCATACAGATCAAGCCTACATGAGTCACAGTTCCAAAAATAAAGTTTCTTCTTCACCTTTCTTCAATTGTATGCATGCTAACCAAAGAAACAAAACAAAGATGTTTGGAGCTAAGAATAGAGTTAATCTGAACGAAGGAATAAAATCTGTTTCACTCAACCATTGGTATTTCTAGAAACCTAACATCTCTTCCTCTAATCCTGAACTGATTTGATTCAAGTAGGAGGGACTCAAGATTAGGATGAATATTCTTTCTACAGTCTTTATGGTCTTTTATTTTATTTTATTTTATTTTATTTTATTTTATTTACTTAAGGATAAAAAGGCAGTTGTGTTTAACTAAAAACAAGAAGATAGCCAAAAGGTTCTACAGGTAAAAGTCCTAAGGGGATACTATATATTTGAAATCTAGACTTGTTTTTCTTTTTTGTTTCAAATTATTTGAATTATTTTTTTTATATTCATGGAAGAGTTAATGTCTGGTTTTATTTATTATAAATATTTATTTTATATCAGTGCTGTTGGTTATTAAGTATAATATTCTTTTGATTTTAAATCATGATTAATTCTTAAACTATAAGACACCACACCAATATAGATACTTCTAATTAGCTTCTGACAACTGGACAAAAGCATGGTCTAGTGGAAAGGCAGTTTCTTAAGAACACGCTGCATTCCTTCAGAACTTGCTTGTGCTTCAGTTTCTTTTAGCTAACTGCTTACTGGGCATCCCTTCTGCATATACTCCAACTCTTCATTTCCCCCAATTCATTCTTGATTCCCTATTTGCCATTCACTCAAGTATTAAAGTACATTTTCAACTCCTTTTCCTCAAGCTAATGAGTTAATTCATATCCATTTCATTTCTGAAATACCCCCTCCATTCATTTGCTTATTCCTATTCTATTTCATTATTACCATTATGTTCTCGTCTCATATCTCTTGCCTTGATTATAGCAGTAGACTCCTCATGGACCCTTTGAATCTAACCTCTTCTCTTGACCTGTAATCATCCATGCTATCAATAGATCTTTTTCAAGAAATGATAGGAAACCATAAAAATCTTAAAGGAATCCATAGACAGCAAAATCTCAGACATATGCCGAAGCAATATCTTCACTAATACAGCTCCTAGATAATGGGAATTAAAGAGAACATAAACAAACAGATGGGACTACACCAAAATAAAAAGCGTCTGCACAGCAAAAGAAACCATCAACAAAACAAGAAAGCCCACTGCATGGGAGAACATATTTGCCAATGTTATTTCCGATAAGGGTTTAATCCCCAAAATTTACAGGAAACTCATAAAACTTAACAAAAGACAGATAATCCAATAAAAAATGGGCAAAGGACCTAAACAGACCCTTTCAAAAAGAGGACATACAGAAGGCCAAGAGACATATAAAAACATGCTTAAAGTCACTAATCACCTGAAAGATACAAATCCAAATGACAATGAGGTATCATCTCACAACTGTCAACAAATGACAAGTGCTGACAAGGATGCGGAGAAAAAGGAACCCTTGTGCACTGCTGGTGGGAATACAGACTGGTGCAGCCACTGTGGAGAACAGCATGGAGTTTCCTCAATAAACTAAAAATGGAGCTCCCATTTGACCCAGTGATCCCTTCTAGGAATATATCCTAAGAAACTAGAAACACCAATCACAAAGGATATATGCATCCCTATGTTCATAGCAGCACGATTTATAGTAACTAAGATTTGGAAACAGCCTAAGTGCCCATCAGTAGATGAGTGGATTAGAAAACTATGGTACATCTACAAAATGGAATACTATGCTGCTGTAAAAAAGAAGGAATTCTTACTATTTTACAACAGCATGGGTGTAATTGGAGAGCATTATGCTAAATAAAATAAGCCAGTCAGACAAAGATAAATATCACATGATCACCTGCTCTCACTCATTTGTGGAATATAATGAACAACATAAACTGATGAAAGAAAAACAAAAACAAAAACAGATCCAGAGACAAAGAAGCATTGATCAGACTGTCAAACCTCAGAGGGAAGGTAGGGGAGGGTAGAGGTAAGGGGGAGAGATCAACCAAAGGACTTGTATGCATATAAGCATAACCAATGGACATAGACACTAGGGGGGTGAGGGCATGAATAGGGGGCTAGGGGGATAAGGATACATATGTAATAACTTAATCAATAAAGAAAAAAATGTTAAATTATATAAAAGAAAGGTCAGACCACTTTATTTTCTGATCAAAAAATTTTGATGTCTTATTGCCATTATGACAAAATTCAAATTCCATTACATGCCATTAATTGAGGTGATATGAAATCAATTATCAGTTAATGTTGAATTGCATTAAATATAATTTAATTTCTGGTATCAACATTAAATAATGACGTATTTCTTTGATACCTTTATCCCCTACTACTCACTACCCTACTGCTTACTTTATTCTTTAGCTATTAGTTTTTCAAATGTGCACACTATATGTCTTTGCCTCCATGTCCATGACTTTGTAATACCTGTTTATTTTGATTGAAACTCTCTCCCTCTCTCTCTCTCTCTCTCTCTCTCTCTCTCTCTCTCTCACACACACACACACACACATTATACTTAGTCAAGTTTCTCCAGAGAAAGAGAACCAACCAATAGGATATTGGCTCTATCTATCTATCTATCTATCTATCTATCTATCTATCATCTATCTGTCTATATATCTATCATCTATCTATCTATCTATCATCTATCTATCTATCTATCTATCTATCATCTATCTATCTATATTGATTGGAGATATATATCTATATATCTATATATAGATCTATATCTATATATCTATATCTATATCTATATCTATATCTATATCTATATCTATATCTATATCTATATCTATATCTATATATCTATATCTATATATATATATATATATAGAGAGAGAGAGAGAGAGAGAGAGAGAGAGAGAGAGAGAGATTTATTATAAAGACTTTGCTCTCATGATTATGGAGGTTGACTGGTCCCAAGATCTGCAGGATGAACTGGCAAGCTGGAGAGCCAGAAGAGCAAATATTGGAGTTCCAGCCTTAGTCTGAAGGCCTGAGAACCAGGAGAACATATGGTCTAGGTCTTTCTGAAATATAGCAACTTTGAAACCCAGGAAGCGTTGATGTTTTAGTTCAACTTTAAAGAAAAGAAAGACCCAATGACTGAGTTCAAAGGCAGTTAGGTGAAATGAATTCTTTCTTACTGAGAGGAGAAGCTGTCTTATTGTTCTACTCAGGGTTCTATTCAGGATCTGCTTTACTCAGTCTACATATTTAAATGTTAATCTCATTAAAAATTACCTTCAGAAAAGTGCCCAGAGTAATGTTTGACCAAATGATATGCTCCTTGTCAACTTGACTAGGTCAAGTTGACATAAAATTAACTATCAAATGCACACTCCAATCCAAAACAGCTTTCAATGTCCCCAAGGCATTTTGTTAGTGTTCATGTTGGTTTCTGATACCTATGCTCTATCTCTCTTCTGATATCTGCAGAATTGATTTTGCTAGAGGAAGCCAGTAGCTCATGCTAATTTTCCATCTGGTCAGGAACTTCTGCTTCAGTTTCCAGATTTTTAATTTCATTATCAGTACATTTTTCCTGTATTAGAGAAAATAGACTCTCTTTTTCAAAACTAACTTCTACTTTCTATCTCTTTCCTGAGTCCCTATTATATTCTTCATTTTAACAACCATATATATATACATATATATATGTATATATATATGCATGTATTTATTTCTAATCTATAAAACCAATAAAGATGTTTTTCATATAGAAATGTTTATTGAATAAACAGATAACTGAATGAATAATGAATGAATGAAATTATCACTGAACAAATCTTTAATGCAGAAATTATATCACATTATGCAAATGAGAAGAGTGCATCTCATGAATGGTGGAAGAAATTCATATAGTTGAGTTGTGAAGCATTAAAAATACTTTCTAGTTTTAAAACACAAGATTAAACATTGGAAATTGCTGCATTTTATGATCACTTGTTATGTCTCATTATAGTTCCAAGTAATTCTCATTTATTTTATTTCAATTTGTGTGTGTTTGTGTTCCTGTTCAATTTTTAACATGCTTCATTTAGATTTGGCTTGTATTGATATCCTGGATACTAGGAAAGATTTTCAGAAAATTATTTCATGATGTGTGAAGTCCCTAGATGATTTAAAGATTTATTCTCACCTTAACTGAAGAATTATTCTTCTATTTTACTTTTTCTTTCTTCACCTGCATCCTATATCTCTTTCTGTTCTTTTTTTTCTTTTAGTAGGGAAGAGTGAAAGTTCTGAATTTTTTTGGAGCACTCAGTCTCTTTGGCAAATTAGCCAGGGTTCTTGACTTCCAAGAACTCTTAAAGAAAAACAATTTGACAGCATGTAAGTATAATCCTACTTTGATAGCTTTTGCTCTGTGGTTTTCTTATATGCAAAGATCACATGTGATATTAGCTTGATTTATAAAACAATTTTCTTATAAAATTCAAACACGATAAGGTATGAAAGTTAGAGGAGAAGTGATATATTGGTTAGCTTTACCTGGCAGTTTTGTATAAATCTTTAATTAACTATTTTTAAATTTATCTGAAATCCTCTGTTAAATATAACCAAGAAAATGAAGCTTATCTCTTTATCAATAAATTAATTTTAAGAAAAAAGTTAAACTTCTATTATTGGGTACCTACTATATGCCAATGTGTCAGGCACTATTCCAGGACCTGGGGGTACAATTAACATCATAACTTTACACAACACAGTCCTGTTTGTTATTCCTCCTTTATTAACTTCATTCAGATTTAATTCTTTACACAATTAAATGTTCAAACAAGAAGTAATGATAAACAAGAAAAAATGCAAATGAATATATATTGAAACAGCACAGGTAAAATAATAAATTATTGTTCATAGTATCCCCAGATTTTACTTAGAGCTTACAGATGATATTTTTGCAGTATTACTATGCATTGTTTTCCATAATTCCAGGGAAATTTGTCTAAAATAAACCTGCACCCTGAATTTTATAATCTAAATTTGATTTTCTCCAATCATAGCTAAAACATGTATCATTTTAATAAGTGTTACTGTGAATTTTTATTTATGTTAAAAACACTGTTGTCAAACAAACTTTTTCTCCTTTAACCTTCTGAATATTAATAAAAGAGGGTTTTCATACATTCAATAAACATTTATTAATCCTTGCTTACATACTGAGTGCTAGAGGTAAGATAATAAGTAGACAAAGCATATAATCAAATCAGAGTTATTCTAAAAGTTGTGATAACAGTTATAACCTTAGACTTCAAAGATAGGAAACAAACCACTTAGGCTCAAGTGTGGATGTTAAAAACTGTATATTACTGTGTTGTTTATTATCTTTTCATAAGATATAGAATCAAATGTTATGTTTTATTTAGGGGCATTGTTACTTCAGATACTATTCTAAGATAGCCTTGAGTTCTCAATAGCCCTTGAGTCATAAGATCCAGGTAGAAAAATTCAAAACATAAAACCTATATGATATCCTTGAAAAAAGTTATTTTCAGCCTGATGCAATTATATAGACAATAAGGCAAACCCTATATTCAAGTATTTTATAATCTAGTTAGGTAAGCTGTAAGATGTGATATGTTACATTCAGAGAAAGATTCCAGAAAGCCTTGATCAAGTTGCTGGAGTAAATTTTCCTTAAAGAAAACATACTTTTTACATTCATTAAGAGAAGAAAATATATTGTCTATATCTTTTTAAAAAATATCTTTATTGTTGAAAGTATTACCTATGTCTCCCTTCCCCCATTGACCCCTTCTAGTCTGCCTCCATCCCCTGCTCTAAGCCTTCACCACTCTATTGTCTATGTCTATGCATATTCTATCTAATAATGAGGGACTATGCTAATTGGCCATCACACCCTCACAAAGATGGCTGTGCCCACTGCCAGTAAGGAGGGGATATGCTAATTGCTGCCAAGCCCTCAAAGATGGCAATGCCTATGGCTACAAGATGGGGTAGCAGGCGTGGGGCATGATTGGGCCTGTCCCCAGGTGGGTCTAGCTGCTCTGGACACCTGCCTCTGGCAACCCCCAGTCCTCTCAGCCCCCCAGTCAATCAGGCCGGCTAAGGTGCATGCAAGCCTATGATGGAGGCTGCCCAGCTGCCCAGGGCCCCAAGAGGCTCAGGTAGCTAAGGCTGGCCAAGGCTTGCACTGCTGGCAGTGGCAACAGCAGGTGTGATGGGAGCATCTCCTTCCCCTGATCACTGGGTCACCTTCCACCTTTGAGGGTTCCTGAACTGTGAGAGGGGGCAAGCCAGGCTGAGAGCCCCCTCCAGTGGATGCATTTTCATGTACTGGGCCTCTAGTATGCATATAAGTCCTTTGGTTGATCTCTTCTCACTCATCCACCTCTGCCTTCCCTCTAAGATTCCATATTCTGTTCCATTCTTCTATGCCTCTGGATCTGTTTTATTGTGCTAAGCAAAATAAGTCAGTCAGAGAAAGACAAGTATTTTATGATCTCATTTATTTGTGGAATCTAATGATGAACAAAATAAACTGATGAACAAATAGTGCTATGTCTTTTTAACTTCATATTGTATAGAACAGTGTTTTGCACTCAATAGAAAATATTTTCTAATGGAGCTCTAATTGAACAGAGGCAAAATAGTAAAAGAAGAAATTCCAGGGAAAATATGAACAAATAATTACAAAAACAATTATAATGATAATTATTATTACAGCTAGCATTTACTAGGCACGGCTCTAACTGTTAAAATGTATTGACTCATTAAATTTTCACTACAATTATATTGAAATAATTTTTACCATTATGGCTATGTGGTACTAAAGAGAAAACTGAGGCATATAAGTAAAACAACTTCTCCAAGGTCATACTGCTAGTTAGTGGCTAAGCCAGGACGTAATCCCAGGAACTCTGGTTTCAGTATCTATTCTCTTCACCACCACACAAAGAATACCTTTCAAAGCACTAAGGGTAATATGAATGATACATGGTTAATGCTTTCAAAGAACTTAAAATTTGAGGAAATTTATATAAATTTGGAACATTTGATTGCCTAAATAGTAATAAATATGTTAACGTTAAAGCTGTTGCAACTTGAAATGAGGAATAAGGGCATGAATGAGTCAATCCGAGAAAGAAATTATTACTGAAACCTGGAATATTCCAGGAAGACTTCCTGAAGAAGAGTTACTTAGATTAGTCCTGGGAAGATGGGTAAGATTTGATAGTTTGGAAGTAAGGTGTGGAGCATATCCCAGAGAGAGGACATGTTCTCAATCAAAGTGGGATGCATCTACTAGTAAGCAACAAAAGGCTGTGCTTTGGGAAAACATGGACATACCAGATTGCCTGGAATGACAATTCTGTGTTTGAGACTGGTGCATAATGGGTAAAAATGTCTGGTTGAAACATGTCTGTTTGAACCTGAGTGACAGGCTGAGACTATCTTTTCTTGATCCTTCAGAATCTTTGGTAAAACAAGAAGACTCTGTGCCTAGGGTTCGCGGTTTCCAGGAATTGTTCTTGGGATAAACCCTGATACTCTCATCTTCGTGGACATCTGATACAAGTTGGATTTCAAGTTCTTGATACCCTGGATATAGCTTTCTCTTTCTTCTGGTTATCCTCAAAGGAAAGCCACTTTGTTTTCTCCTTGTCCAGGACACCTAGTATGACCACTTCCCAAAGTTTAGGCATTTTCAAAACAGAAGAAAGACACCTTTCCAGCATTTGCAAACATGCTCAGAGGCAAGGGATCGCAGTCTGTTAGAATAAACAAATATTAACTCCTGGCTGATATATATATTTATATATACAGTATAGCCATGAATTTTATTGAAATGTGACTTGTTGGTGTTTTGTCACATAAAAAGTGAAAAACATAGATGAATTGTTCTAAAGTATTCCTGAAAGTCTTTTGTATAGGACCAGGTTGTTCTCACAGGGTTCACATTATTTTAAAACTATTTGGCATGCCCCAGCTTACCTCAGTGGCCCAATAAATTTTTTTTAAAAAAGCTTTGCTTGCTCTTGGAAGACAATATTATGCTAAATATAGCGCAATGCTCCAGAGCTTGTAAAATCAACTACGTGGCACTTACCTGGAGATGTCTTCAAAGGAAATATGGCAAGGAAAGCACATTGCCTGCTTTAGTCATACCTGCCATTCCCCTTGCAGAATTTCACTGGCGTGCTGGACATCTGCATTCCACATCCTGGCCGGCATTAATGTGATTTTTCTATAAAAGGAGAGGAGGACAAAAGGAAAAGCAAAATGTACTCCACAATGGAAAATGTGATCCTCAGCCACTGGGATAAAATTACATCAACCATGGGGGAGGTTCTTTCCTCCTTCGAAGAACAATGTTTGATGTTTGAACTAGCCTTTCCGGCGATGAAGCTCATAACTTGGGAGATAAATAAGGTTCTAATTTAGAACAGAGTTTTCAGAAGTTGCTTAGCAGGGTAGTTTTAGGGTTTAGCTTCTGAATAGAGGTTACATTATGCCTTGTCTTTCTGTCCTGTGTTTGTTGGACAGAGATAATTCGGCCTATTCCCCATGATAGCACATACAAAGGAATTTCAATTCTATCGCAATCATTCATTAGAAATATACGGTGGCATTTTAATATCTAGAAACTGTTTCAATCTAGTCTAGTTTCTGCCTCTTTTTTCCTCTTTATGTTGATTTCTACATCTCTTCCTATTTATCTCTCTTGTGAATCACACATATTTCACTATGAACTCGATTTTGAGGGTGAAAGGCCACAACTAACTGTTTGCATGGCTTATCTCTGCCTGAGAGAGTGGGAGCTCACAAATGGGCCAGCTGCACCTACTGTACATAAAACAGCAACATCACTTTCATCTCTCCCTTAATGTGCTAGGTTTAGATTACTTTGTGACCAAAAGGGGTGAAAGGTGGCAGGATACTATTTTAACTAACTACTGGGGGCAGTATTTATTCCCAGTGCCGATGTTAATGGAAAAAATGGGACATGAAAGCTTGTCAAATGCACTTCTCAAAGAGTTGACAACACAGAATATTTTTGTAGATGAAAGGTGACGAATCTCCACCTTCTATGTGTAGCATAAATTGTATGAAAAAAGGAAGACATGTGAAAAAGCCAGATAGAAAACTATGTTGCATTATGATGGTATGAAACCCTGCCACAAAACCAGAGGACTACTTCAGAGTTGCATTTGCCAGCTACAGAGAAGAACATGGTGACTTTTAAAAACACACACTTTGAGAAAGATTTTCGTTGCCTTTATAATTATGTAATATTATTTTATCAAGAACTAGGCATTTCAGGAAGTGTCTATTCTAATGTGGTAGCAAGGTGGAAGTCTACAAAGATAATATTACCCATGATTGGAAGAGTTACTTCTTCGTCTTGCATCTCTAATCAGACTCTCACATCTATTACATTTAACTCAAGAATAGCTTGAAATTTCTGCCTTTGATAAGACCCTCACCTTTTCTTTCTCAGATCACTATAGCCTTGCTGTGAAACAGCGACTCTCAATCTTTCTGTCCCTAAACATTCATGGTGCTTGATATATGCCTATCAATCACAGTGGTTCCCTATGACAGTGTTTCTCAAGCTAAGGGGTGCAAGGTACAAGAGATGCATGGGAATCTTTGGAGTAATGTGTATTTTAAAGAAAGCTCTAATATGATTCTGATATGCCTATTTTTTCTAATTCATGCCCTGGAATTATTAATGTTAAATTGTTTAGCACTTTGTGATCTGGTTATATTTCATAAATTATATAAATAATTATGAACCCCACTTGTATATTCTAAATCTCATCATTCTCTCTAATAAAAACGGAATATGCTAATTGACAATAGCACCCTCACAAAGATGCCAGCACCCACAGCCAATAAGGAGGGAATATGTTAATTGGCTGCCACATCCTCAAAATGGCAGCACCCACAGGCACAAGATGGTGGTGCCCAGTCCCCTCATTCCTGCCAGGGGGGGCAGGCTTGGCACAACCAGGCCTGCCCCCAGGTGGGTCCAGCCACTCCATGCACCTGCCTCTGGAGTCCCCCAGTTCCCTCAGACCCCCAGCCACTCAGGGCTGGCCCAAAGCTCAGGCAAGCCTCCAGTGCTGGCTGCCCAGTTGCGCAAGGCCAGTCCAAGGCTCAGGTAACCAGGGCCGGCCAAGGCTTGTGCTGCCACCAGTGGCAGCAGCAGAGGTTTGATGGGGGCGTGTCAGGGTATCCACCCTTCCCTGAGGACTCCTAGACTGTGAGAGGGGGAGGCCAGGCTGAGGAACCCCAGTCCAATGCATGAGTTTTCATGCAACAGGCCTCTAGTTTTATATGTTACCAGAGGCCTGATGCATGAAATTCATGCAAAGGGCTTGGCCCTTGCAGCCAAGGCTTCTTCTGGAAGATCGTCCAACCTAATGAACATGTTACGCTTTTATTATTATAGATTCCATCTATCTGGAATATCAAACTTTGCCTACCCTATTTTCTCTCTACCCAGCACATTTCTATTTCATTTAAAATTCTAAGCTTAAAATTGGTTCTTGAGTGAAGTGTTCTCTGTCAGCCCACCAAAGAATTAATTGTTCTTGTCCTAGATATTTTCACAGCAAAAATAAATTTATGGTGTGATTTTCTAATTTATCTGTTTAAAGAGTTGTCTTCCCAACTGTACCACCAGACGGTGGGCTAGGATATTTATTCATCTTTGTAATTCTTAACTTTGAATATAGTGGCAACCATGTTATAAGTGATGAATAAATACTTTTTTGTATATGTATGTATCATTTATTTTTTGAGAATGTGTGTGTGTGTGTGTGTGTGTGTGTGTGTGTATCTGTGTGTGTGTATTAGAAGCCCAAAGCATGAAATTTGTGCAAGGGGCTCAGCTTTGGTAGCCAAGGCTGCCTCATCCCCTCACAGCCCCAGTTTCATCTGGAAGGTCATCTGGATGGTTGTCTGGACAGTTGTTTCTGTCTAATTAGCATATTAACTCTTAATTATATAGGACTAGAGGTTTAATGCATGAAGATTTGTGGAAGAATGGACCTTCCTTTCCCTGACTACTGGCATTGCCTCAGCTCCAGCTGGAGTCACCTTTCCACCTTCCCACACTGCCCAGAGGCCTCAAGTGGCTGGGGTGGTATGGAACGTGAGTGTACCACCCCACCCCTAGCCACTTGGCACCTGTGCATGCAAAGTAACCTGCCATATTTGTGGGGTTAATTTGCATACTCACTCCTGATTGGCTGGTGGGCATCATGAAAGTACAGTCAATTTAAATCTTACTCTTTTATTAGTGTGGATTAGTGTAGATATATGCAAACCTTAAGTGTAGAGCTCAATAATTTTTACATTTATATATACCTCCATATAACTGTTAATCCAAAGAAGTATACAACAATTCCAACATCCCAAAAGTTTCCCTCAAGTCCCTTCCTAGTCAATACCTTCTCTCACAAACAAAGGTAACTTCTATTCTAACTTTTATACAATAAATTAGTTTTATGGTTCTTGAACAACATATGGGTTCTATAAATGTAATCAGTATTTCTCTTTTAGTATCTGATGTTTTTCATTCAGTATACTGTGTTTGAGATTCATCCATGAATTAATGTTCATTGTTTTGCATTGTGGTATATAAAATTCCATTGCTGCCGGGTCTCCAGGCTTGTGGAGAAGGCAGCTTGCGCGAACAGCTCGGCTGCGTGAAGGCACAGAGAGCGCACCGCGACTTGTCTCTCATTTGGAAAACCGTCAGAATGCTTTGTTTTACGATCCTGGGTGAGCCATTGCGCATGCAGACTCATTTTGGGAAAGTCTGAATTCCCCGGCAACCGGCAACCGGCAGCCGGTGGAGCTCCGCAGCCGCTCTCTCTCAGAGGTGCTGGCGGCCATTGCCCCGGGCACAGAGTCCCTGGGGCCGCATGGGGCGGAGCTAACGCTGTCTGCTTGGCCCAAAGACTCCGCCCACCCAACCTGAGCACAGCTGAGCTTCACAGACAATTGGCCTGGAGGTCAACCCTCCAAGTGCTAGAAACGATTAATTGAGCTTAACTTCAACAAGACTGTGCAGCCCATATCCACCTCAGGTAACTGGGGAGGCTGAGCCACTATCCCTAGTAGGAAGTCTACCACACAAAGCTAATTGACCAACTCAGGGAAGCAGCCACCATGCAGCAACATGGAAAGAAATCAGATGTGAAAGAAATGGAGGAAAAAAAACGACTGAACATGGAATTCAGAACCATGGTTATAGGGTTTTTTAAGAGGCTCCAACAAAAGATCAAGGCCTATAAGGAAATAAGCAAGACCACAATGGAAATGAATGAGTCCTACAAGAAAATGAATAACACCCTCCAGGATATAAATGAGACCTGCAAAGAAATGATCAAGACCAACGTGGAAATGAAAGAAACCCTCAAGGATATAAAGCAGACTCTCAAAGATATGAAAAAGGACCAACCAGAAATTAAGCATACACTGACTGAAACAAAAAATATTATACAAAGACCTGAAAGTGCCCTGGAGCACCCAAGAACCAAGTTAAAGATTTGAAATACAAAGAGGTAAAATCCACTCAGCTGAAAAAGCAAGAAACCAAAAGAATCCAAAAAATTGAAGATAGTGTAAGGGGCCTCTGGGACAACCTCAAGCATACCAACATCCGAATTATAGGGGTGCCAGAAAAAGAGAGAGGCCAAGACAATGAAAACCTATTTGAAGAAATAGTGACTGAAAACTTCCCACACTTGGTGAAAGAAATTGACTTAGGAGTCCAAGAAGTGCACCGAACCCCAATATGTAGGAACCCTAAGAGGACCACACCGAGGCACATCATAATTAAAATGCCAAGAGCAAAAGACAAAGAGAGAATATTAAAAGCAGCAAGAGAGAAACAGTTGGTTACCTATAAGGGAGCACCCATACGACTGTCAGCGGATTTCTCAACAGAAACAATGCAGGCCAGACGGGAGTGGCAAGAAATATTCAAAGTGATGAACAGCAAGAATCTACAACCAAGATTACTCTATCCAGCAAAGCTATCATTCAGAATTGAAGGTCAGATGAAGTGCTTCGCAGATAAGAAAAAGCTAAAGGAGTTCATCACCACCAAACCAACATTATATGAAATGCTGAAAGATATTCTCTAAGTTCCATTGCATAAATATGCCATGGCTTATTTAGCCATTCTCTTCTTCATAAGCATATCACCATTTATAGTTTTTCATTCTTATGAATAAAGTGACTATTAACATTTTTGTATCTATTTTTTTTGTGGACAGTTACTTTATTTTTTTTGAATATGTATTTAGGCATTGGATTGGTGGGATAAGGGATAAGTATATAATTGACTTTTCAGCATATTTTTACTTCTTAAAAATGGCTGGGTCAATTTATACATGCAATGGCTAAATATGAGTGTGTGAGTTGTTCTGTATCCTTGCCAACAATAAATGTTGTTAATCATTGATTTTATTTATTTCTTTTGTTTACTTTTGGAAGTGTTTCATTTTACTTTATTTCAATTGAGTTTATTGAGGTGACACTGGTTCACCATACAGGTTTTAAGTGTACAACTCAATGAAACATCATTTGCATACTACATCATGTTCCCATCACCCTATTGACTTTAGACATTCTGGTGGCTTTATAATGGAAGCTCCTTATAATTGACTTTATATTTCATTAGTTAGTAATAATGTTGAGCAAATTTTTACATAACTATTGCTTATTTGGATATAATATTTTGTAAACTCTCTTCAACTTTTTGCACATTGTTTTATTGGAAAATTTTACTATTTTCTATTAATTTATTGGAGTTCTCTATATACATGGATACAACTACTTTGTCAGATGTATTGGAAATATGTTTTCTCAAATATATTGACTTCATTGTTTTCTTAATTTTAATCCTCACCTGAGGATATTTATCCATTGATTTTAGAAAGAGTGGAAGAGAGAAAGAAAGACAGACAGAAACATCATTGTGAGAGAAACACATTGTTTCGTTGCCTCCTGAATATACCCTGACTAGAGGCTGGGCCTGGGAGGAGTCTGCAGCTAAGGTATGTGCCTTTGACCAGAATCAAATCTGGGACCCTTCAGTCCACAGGCTAGGGCTTGACTTTGTTTTGATGTATAAAAGTCTGAGTCAATTTATCATTATTTAATTTTAATTTTTATGTTCTTTTATGAATCTTTCCTTCATCCAAGTTATTGACAATATTGTTCTGTACCTGTCTATAAATTTGATTGTTTAACTTTCAACTTTTTTATCCACCTCAAATTTATTTTTCTGTTTGGTGTGTAGAAAGGTTCAAAGTTTGTTTATATTTCATAGAGGCATGCAATTACTCCAGAACTATGTATTGAAAAGGCCATCTTTATGCCCATTATCTTGTCTTAGAAACTTTGTCACAAATTGGGTAACAATGTATGGGTAGTTTTGCTTTTGGAATGTCTATGATATAGCATTGGTAGATTTGTCTTAATTACTGTATCTTGTAATTAGTAGAGTCAGTCCTTTAACTTTGAACTTATAAGACTATCTTGAATATTCTAGGTCTCTAATTTTTCATATAAGTTTTAGAATCAACTTGTCAATTTCCACCCATCCTTCAAAAATAAAACTGTTCTATTTGTAATGATGTTGAACAAATAGATTTTAGTTTGGATAAAGACACTTTAAACAATTTAAAACTAGTTAGATTTTCTATTTCATCCTGTGTTAGTTTTGGTAACATGGTTTTCAAGATTTTTTTTTCTATTTAATTGTTGTTGTTCTTTAATGTTAAGAATATAAGTTTCTTTAAAAATCACTTTATTAACATTTTTAATGTCTTTATAGTATATAGTTATGTTCCCTTTGGATAGTAGTAAATTATTTTTTTTTATTCACTCTCCCTTTTTTTGGAAGGGGGGTCCATATTACTAGTAGTTTATGAATACCATTTATCTTTTCAAAGTGCCAGCTTTGGCTTTGTTGACTGTCTATCGTATGCCCAATTCTGCTCTCACTGTAATTATTTTCTTCCTTATACATTTTTTTTAGTATAGTTTGTTGTTCTTACTTTTTGAGGTAGAAGCTTAAATTATTGGTTTAAGGCCACTCTTTTTTTTCTAATACATACTTAGAAAACTGTAAAATTCTTGCTAAGCCTTTTTTAGTTGAATCCCATAAATTTTGACATGTTGTGTTTTCATTATCATTTAGCTCAAAATATTTTCTAATTTCCCTTGTGATTTATTCCATGAATCAAAGCTTATTTAGAAGTGTGTTGCTTAATTTCTAAATATTTATAGATTTTCAGTCATTTATCTGTTATTCAGTTTTAATTTAATACTTGAATGATCAGACTATGATTTAAATCCTTATGAATTTGTCAAAGCTTATTTTAGGAATAGAATATGGTCTATTTTGGTAAATGTGCTATGTGAACTAGAGAGGAATATGCATATTGTTGCTGTTGCATATAATGTTCTATATATGTTAATTAGATAAATTTGGTTTGCTCATTTTTTAAATCTTATTCTTATTGATTTTCTTTTTGAGGTTTAGGCAATTATTTTTTCCTTTTAAATATCTTTACTTTTTTAGAGCAGACTTAGGTTCAGAACAAAATTGAGTAAAAGTTATAGGGCCCTCTTACTAGTATACTTTCTTCCTCAACATATGCACATGCTCCTACACTATAGACATCCCACACCAGATGGTTCATTTTTTTACAATTGATGAACCTACATTGACACATTATTCACATCCAAAGTCCATAGTTTACATTAATCTTCACTCCCTCTTGTATGTCCTAAATGTTTGTACAAATGAGTAATGACATAGCCACTATCATACTCTTAAACAGAATAGCTTAACTCGCCTAAAAATCCTCTGTGCTCCTCTTATTAATTCCCCTCTCCTCCCTAACCCCTGACAACCACTATTCTTTTTATTGTCTTCATATAATGCTATATAATTAAACTCATACAGTATATAGTCGTTTCAGAATGACTTCTTTCACTTATCAATATGTATTTAATGTTCCCCATGTCTTTTTGTGGCTTGATAGCTCATTTATTTTTAGTGCTAAGTAATATTCCATTGTTTGGATGTTACAGTTTATTATCTATTCACCCACTGAAGGATGTCTTGATTGCTTCCAAATTATAAACCAAGCTGTTATAAACATCCATAACATGCAAGGTTTTGTGTGGACATAAGTTTTCAAACTCTTTGGGTTAATATCAAGAAGCACAATTGTTGGGTTGTAGGGTAATGGTATGTTAGTAAGTTTTCTCACTGCAGCCTGGACTTACTGTAGGCCCCCCCTTTTTTTGCCTCAGGATCCATTCAAAGCTCTTCGCTCAATATGTCATTTACTACCTAGGCCAGAAAGATATTCTCAGGTGTAAAATAAGTATTGCCTCTAGAACCCAAAGAGGCCTGCTAGGTCTTGTGGCTCTTTCTTCGTAGTGGGGATATAAAATATTGCAGAGTTTAACTTTGATGCTTTGAGTTTCTGAGTATCAATTATAAATTTAGAACCTGTGTACAAAAGATCAATAGAAATGTCTGTTGACATTCTATTCCCGATATCCCAGTTTACAATTACTCAAATAAATGGCCAGTAGAGTTCCAGTTGAGGGATGACTAGGAAAATTATTACAATCTAAATTCGTTAAGGTATTGCAGAGTCTTTTCTTCTTGAGATATAGTTACATTTTCAGGTAACAGATTTGGGATATGAAACTTCACTCAGTTCTAAGAACTGGACAAGTGACCATGAGTTTTTTTTAATTGAGGTGATCATACTTAGCTTTCTGTTTATCCATTCCTGCTATATATATATATATGGCAGTACCCTTATTGGTTTCCCATCTATTTGCCTCTACAGACGTTATGTGGTAGTATTCACATTCACGATTCTCTAGAAGTCATCCCTCCTTGCCTACCACTCTGACTCTGGCAGTTTTTATGATTATTATGATTCCAGGCTTTTGGTGGCTTAGTGCTGCCACTTATCTTTTACTGCTTCTAGGACCTTTTCATTAATAAACCAAACTCTGTGATAGCCTTTCCTAGTAACCACCATGGCCAAGGAATAGAGCTACTACTAAATTTATTATTGACTAGAGCCCTGGTGCATGAAATTTGTTCACAGTGGGGGTGTCCCTCAGCCCAGCCTGTACCCTCTTCAATCTGGGACCCTTTGAGGGATGGCCAATGGCCCATTTAAGCCCAATCCTTAAATGGGTAGGTGGGCATCCCTCTCACAATCCAGGACTGCTGGCTCCCAACTGCTCACCTGCCTGCCTTCCTGATTGCCCTTAACTGCTTCTGCCTGCCAGCCTGATCACCCCTTATCCACTCCCCTGACAGCCTGATTGATGTCTAACTGCTTCCCTGCCAGTCTGTTTGCCATAACTTCCCTACTCTGCTGGCCTGGTTCCTCCCAACTGCCCTCTTCTGTAGGCCTGCTCACCCCCAACAGCCCTCCCCTGTAGGTCTGGTCACCCTTAACTTCCCTTCCCTGCAGACCTGGTTCCCCTCAACTGCTCTCCCCTCCAGGTCAGGGTCCTCCACAACTATTCTTCCCTGCAGGCTCTGTCACCCCCAACTTCCCTCCTCTGCCAGCCTGGTCACCCCTAACTGCCCTCCCCTACAGGCTTGATCACCCCCAATTGCCCTCCCTTGCAGGTCTTGTCTCTCCCAACTGCCCTCCCCTCCTGGCTATCTTGTGTCCACATCGAGGCAGGATCTTTGACCACATGGGGTCAGCCTTCTTGTGTGTTGGAATGATGGTCAATCTGCATATTACTCTTTTATTAATAAGATAGGAGCTTGGTACATGGATGGGAGCCAGCTGGTTTGCCCTGAAGAGTGTCCCAGATCAGGGTGATGGTTTCCTTGGGGCGTGGGGTAGCCTGGGCGAGGGACCTGTGGTGGTTTGCAGGCCGGCCATGCCCTCAAGCAACCCAAGCAGAAGCCCTGGTATCTGGAATTTATTTATCTTCTACAATTGAAACTTTGTAGCCTAGAGTGAAGGCCTAGGCTGGCCAGGGCTGCAGAAGGTTGGCTTCTTTCATCACTGGGGACAACCCTAGCATCTGCTCTCTACAGCTCCATGGTTGCTGCCATTTCTGTTGGGATTTATGTATCTTCTATAATTGAAACTTTGTAGCATTGAGTGGAAGCCTAGGCCTGCAAGGACAAGTGGAAAGCTTGGCTTCCTCCTTCATCAGGGAAACCCAAGCCTCCCTCCTGCTCTCAGTGGCTGCAGCCATCTTGGTTGGGGTTTATTTTGCATATCCACTCCTGATTGGCTGGTGGGTATGGCTTGTGGATGCGGTGGAGGTATGGTCAATTTGCATATTACTCTTTTATTAGATAGAATTCTATATTCTTCTTGCCAGCACATACCTGATGTCCTTGTTGAATGGTGTGTCCTTTGGAACATAATCCTCTTACAGGTCTTCTGACATATCCTCTCTAGCATGCCCACTTTCCTGAGTCTTTTAATCTCTTTCCTCATTGTCTGTTATGGCAATTCAAGCATTGCAATTCACTCAGTGTGGGCTGTTACTTTTTCTAGATTTTGAACAGGCATCATAGCTGCAAACTTGCACCATCTTCTGGAATCCTTACCAAGTGTAGAATTCATATCCCAAAAGAATGCCTCTAACCAAATAAACTGCATTTTTATCTAGTTTTATGTCCTGTCCTCTTGCTAAAAGAACCCTCAAAATCTAGTTTCCCAACTACTCCCAGATTCTTCCACATATGCTGGTTAATTATTGAAGCTCTTTTGTAATTTGGTTTCTTTCCTCACTGATCAGGATCAATGTAACCTCTGCTTGCTTTTGCTATGATTAAACCAAAGTTTTGGCCTGGATTCAAACATGGTGGGGGTTGAGGGTGTTGAAGGTGACCCTGTAGCTTCGTGGAACACAGAACTCTACAATGTTTTTCCACAAGCAGGAAGTATAGCTCTTTAAAAGACAACCTCTGCAGAAACTGAGAATTTAGAGGAGTTTGGGGATCCTATATCTTTGGATGCATACCTGCAGAGAACCCATCATATGTCAGGGTACAAAGGTTTCTCAGCAAAGACCCTGATCTTGGCATAACAGAATGAACTTGGAGTATTCATACTCTTTCCCAGCAGCTGTTCTCAGCCAAGCCTCCTGGGAGTTCTACCTGTATAGCAAGCATGTCAAACTTGCCAGCCCGCTAGCCACACGTGGCCCACAATGAATATTTTTGTGGCTAGGTCAATATAATAGTGTATAAGAAACATTTTAATAAGAATTTCATAACTTAATTTTTATAATATCCTATTATACATAACTAGAGGCCAGATGCAGAGATTCATGCACTTGGGGGAGTAGGGTCCCCTCAACCTGGCCTGAGCCCTCTTGCAGCCCAGAAGCCCTCAGGGGATGTCTGACTGACGGTTTAGGTCCTCTCCTACAGTCTGACATCCTTACCACTGCCATGGAGGTGAGAGAGGCTCCCACCATTGCCAATGTGCTCACCAAGGGTGAACCTGGCTTCTGGGCTTCTGGCTGAGTTGCACTCCCCCTGTGGGAGCACACTGACCACCTGGAGGCAGCTCCTGTGTTGAGCGTCTATCCCCTGGTGGTTGATGCATGTCATAGCGACCAGTCCTTCTGCAGTTCAGTTGATTTGCATATTACCCCTTTATTATATAGGATTATTAATAGTGAACTACAATGTTTGCTAATGACTGATTACTATAATCATGCTGCATTCATTTCTCTTACATGCCTTATGCGCAGGTGCACCATTTCTCTTCACTAATACTAGCAATGAATATTTTAGCAGCTGATTGCTATGTCATTGGTCTTGGACTGACTTGTTTGGTGTGCACAACAGGAAATACTTTGTTTTCAGAGAACAAGAAAAAAAGGTTTATTTGCTTTAAGCTTGTTAATTTGTGCAGTTATTCAATGTCTGGTAAGTTAATGTTCAAGAAAAATATTAATTTTTATTAAAATGTTCTATTATTTTATCTTAACAATTAATCATTTATTTCAGCCCTTTGTAGTCAGCATATTTCTATTGAAATAAACCTACGTTTCTATGAAAATTGAAATGCTTGTTTTTTTGTGGTCCATATAAACTTAAACCTTGTTTATTTGGCCAGTGTTATTCTTTGAGTTTGACATGCTTGTTATACATGGTCAGCCAGCCCTGGAAATGTCCAAGATGCTGATGGGTGATTATGGTGCTTACTCATGGGTCTCTGTTTTTTCATTGGGGATTGTAGCCTTTCCTCACTTGCTTTCCAATGCCTACAAATACTTCCATTATACATTTTTCCAGGTTTTCTAATTGTATATGGTGAGAATTTAATTTCAAACTAGCTACTCTATCCTGGCCAAAACCAAAAATTTCTTAAGTAATTGCTGAATAAATTGATTTACTAGTTTAAAGGAATTTTGGTACATCTGATGAAAATGCTGAGAAGACACTGGAAGTCATCTGTATGTTAGTAGTTAAGAGAAGCTATAATAGTTGTTGAGATTTTCAAGGAAAATTAAACAAGGGCCAAAGAGAGAGAAATTAAAAAATAAACAAAGAGGGAATGATGATATTTAAAGGGTAGTACATAAGAGAATTTAGAAAAGACTTAAAATGAATTAAGACAAGTAAATATCTTATTTAAACACTCTGTGTTGTTCTTCAAATGAATGAACAAATACTGACATTTTCTACAATTTGTGTAATTAATAAAGGGAGGGATCATATAGATTTTTGGGTCATGAATTAGGATCAATGAGAAAGAATTTATAATAAGAGTAAGAGTTCTGAGTTGAAGACTAACTGGATTAAAACATTATGAAATGTGATAGATGTTGGGAATAAGGTTAATTAAACCATAATCTAAGGATTGTCATGATTAAGACTTTGCTGCTGTGATGCATATAAGAAAATCAATCCAAAAAATATAAGAGTGTACATAAATAGCAATGGCTCCAGAATTTTCATGTTGATAGAGAATTGGGGCAATGATGCAATGCAGTCAGGAGACTTGCCTATCATACAGAAGACTTATGTTATTAATAAAAATGATATTTGGAGTGATTTCAAACCCAGGTTTACTGACTCCCTGATTACTTAAATAATTATAGTCATGATTTAATTTGGGATGACTTGAGAGACTTTGGAAGGCCTGTAGTTTTCTCTAACCCCACACCAAGCTAGGCTGATTTTTTGTTAATAAAGTACATTAAGGTGATGATAGAAGAGGAAGGTAGAAGATTCTGAGTGAAAGAGGAAAGTAGAAAACATCACCCTAATTTATCTGAAAAGCAAAAATTCACTTTAAATAAGACCTCATTTGTAAGTTAGGCAAGGGAAGGTTAGAGTTTAAAAGTCAAGCTAACAATGATTAAAATTGCCCATAAATATATTGGTAATTTTAAACCTATTAGATTGAAAGAATAATAATTCTATGAAGTTTAGTTGTTAAGGTGAGTATATGATAGTGCATATCCAGGGGGATATACTGTGTAGTCAGAAAAAGGCATACAAAAAGATGGAGAAAAGTTTATGGCCATCTATCTATCTGGCTGTGACACAAAAGGTAGAGGAATTCTATTGATGATAGAATTGTTCATCAAAATACAATGACAATAAGCAAGATAAACTATGTGGTGGTACCAATAGGGTGCTCTGTGGTTTTGCAATAGAATTGTACTCATTCATTTAAATCTCACCCCAATGAATCATACAGTTTGCTGAGTTCATAGACAATTGGGTCCTTCTATTCATCCATCTATCCCTCAATCCTTCCATTCTTTCATTTGGTGTCATTCATCTGCATTCTTCATTACTGAACAGTGAAAATACTCAGAAGGCAAATAGCTCCATTGTTTTCTCTCCACCTCATTGGCATTGTGGGAACTCTTATTGAGTGGTGAGGGTTAGGGTAATGAAACTTGGAAAAATGCCACCCTACAATCCCTCTGTGCTACCAATATGCAAATAATTTAATAGTAATGTAGTCAAGAGTTCCCTGAGTAAAGACTTTCCATTTTCATCACTGTTGGTAAGTGCCAAGAGGGACAGATGAGAATAAGTTATAGCTACATTGTGACATGCAATAAATCTTCCAAAAGAGGTTTACACACACTCAGCTCTTTGGCTTTTATCCTGTGTACGACTCTTCTGTTTGCTTTGCATCTAAGCAACAGAAAGTAATCAGCCTCCAAGAACTTAATTATTGGTTGCACGGATAACCCTTGGGGGGTGTGTGTCCAGTCACTTGGGCCTCCTTCTACATCTCTCATCACATAAAGCAATATGCTTCCTGGTGTTCCCGCCTCTCTGGAAAGCATGGTGGCTCATTTCTTCTTCAAGGGGAAGACAAAGGGCTGCTGAAACAACAGAATACATTGAAATGGCCCTTGCTTGGGAAAATGAGCTGCTAATAGTTCTTGATGACTGAACAAAGGAAGAGTCCTTGGGCTAGAAATCACTCAAGAACAGAGCCTTGATAACAGTCAGCAGATGAGAGGTAGAAAGAGCAAGAAATGTTAGGGAGAAGAGTGAGAAAATACTGTAACAGGCTTGCAAAATCCAACTCGGGATTACACCGGTATATTAATGAGGCAAGTTTAAACCAGCCACACTCTCACCTCTTAACCAAACTGTTAACACAATTTAACACACTTTCAAAGGGGCACCCCTATGATGTGCTAATGAAGTAACTTTCTTCCCAGCACGAGTCCAAGTCCATAAGCTTCTCCCTCTATGTAGAGCTCTCTTTGATGAGGCACATAAAATAACCAAATATCTTGTCAATCCTAGGAGGCTTGTTAGTATGTTTTGTAAAGGTATCTATGAGGAAACAGAGGCACAACAGACCACATTTAAGGTATAAAGGCAGTACAGCTATTTGAGTTTGAATTGATTTTCTGCCCACTTTCCCCCTACCTCCATTGAAGTGCATTGAAATGAATAAATACTATTCAGGAATTATATCTTTTAAGTTTACAAATAACTTGCAGAGTAACAAAGGCTGTGAAATGCTCTATAATTCTTAAACACTGTACAAATGTATGAAGTATTAAATTTCAATTTAAAGAATTACATTGCAAATTGTAATGGACTTTGAAGCAATTTTAAACAAACTAGAATGGGTACATTTTAGAAACCAATAAACACATTTAAAGCAACTAAACAATTTAATTTAGTTATTTTCAGAATAACTTTGAGAACAAAGCAATCTCTTAGAAGGCATTGTTCCATCCAGGTAGTTCCCAAAACAGACACTATGTTCTTTAACCTAGCTCAGTGGTATGTATAAGGAGGCTTATTTTTCTACTGTTTAAATTGTACATACACAAAATCTACAAAATATACTTATATGTGTAAAATAAAAAGGAATTTTCTAAAAGACTGTTCCATAGCTGAAATCTTAAAATGAATTCAGTAGAGACAATGAAATCAGCACTCTTAAAATTTTCTTGCAACATTATATAGAAAACTGCCCATTATTCTCTTTGACAACAGATCTATGAATTTTGAAGAAAAACAAAAGGAGGACCTGTGTCAAACAGAAGGGTACTTTTAACTGAACTATGTAATATACAGGTCACTACCTATAACATTTTTATGAGAATCTAGATTTTGGTGTAAAAGATTTTAAAATTTGTTACTGCTTTTACAAACCTTGGTGATTATCTGACAGTGATTCATGAAATATTATTGTATATCTGACTTTGGCAGTTACCCATTATACCATGTTAACATATTTCAATAAGTAATCAATTTGGTTTCCAGTATGCTGATTTAATTCAGGTTTCATTACTTGCCAAGTATTTATTTTTTAGGCATGTTGTCCATCTTAGTCTAAGACTGCCCTTTTTGCATTAGCCATTTTAGGATAAAATACTTAATAAGATTTGCATTTAAAAAATGAACTAGAGGAACTGGACCCCCTCCAGCCAGTACAAGTAATTATGTCATTTGTATTGCAAAGCAGGGGTGGCTATAAAGCAATGGTATACTTTTTTAAAGATTGATAACCTTATGCACTATTATATTACACATAAAATGGCAGATCAGGCAGAGGAACTAAACGTGGGCAGTGTATGAAGTCCTGAGAACTGTAGAGAGCTGTGAAGTTTTACTTTGCCTTTTGATGAGATATTTAATTAAAAGTAACATTTGCAGTTTATATCTTTATTTTTCTAGGATATCTCTGTGTTATAGATGGATCTTTCCCTGTGAGAAATCTACCTTTATGTAGAGAACAAGTGTGTCATGCAACAAACCTGTGAATGCTCCTCAAATTCACATCCTAATATTCAAGGCTCAAGTTAGACTGTGTCTAAATGAAGTGGTCCAAGTAACGTTGAACCTGGGTAATTTACCTTATGATCACTGTCTCCAACACTCATGCAAGATTGGTGCTACCAGTTCAGAGAAAGATTTTGTGCTTAAGGAGGTTCCATATGGTCTCAGGGCCACTAGCTCTTAAAGTGGTAGGACTGGGAGTTGAGCTTAGTCTAGCTTAACTCCAGAGCTGAAGTTCTTAGTTGCTATGGTAAAATTATATAAACTAAAAAAAGTTCTTAAAATAGTTTTCTAATAGAAGCATTCATGACTATGTTCCCAGGAGTGAGAGGACATTAAAAGTTTGGGGCTCTAAACAGAGATCTTTACAATTAGAGGTGGACCCTAGTTTCATGGAGAAAGGTTTTATGATAAGATCCAAAATGATCAATGATGGTCTTTCATTAGGACAAAAGGTTACATCCCAGGCTATTCTGTAGGCCTTGGTCAACTTGATATTTCCTCAATTTGATAAAGTGTTCTAAACCCTCCCCCCCTCACACACATTAGGGCTCACATCCTCACAAAGGGAGACAGAAAGAGATGAAAAAAGCAGTGTCACATGAAAAACAAAATTCCACAGAAGCAACTAGCCAGTGTGATATGAACCAAGAACGCTGATGGCAAAGCTTCTGCTCTTCTCATGTGCCCGGAAACCCATTTAGAGAGTTGTTAAAAACTGAGAGAGGAAATTTAGAGATAGCAACATCCTCTCAGACTTCAAAGAGAAGGAAATATATTTAGGAACTTTTGTGAGATAAAAAGCTGTTATAATTTTGAAGCTTTTCCTCAAAACATATTCTTCTCAATTTGAAACTCTAATGTTCAATAATTGAAAGCAGTGTTTAATTGTCCAATATTTTAATCAACAATCTACTTGAAACAAACAAAAACAATCACAGACTGTTCTGGTAGTGTTGTTTACATTATTTATACATGCATACAAATACATATGTGTGCATATACATTTACATCATAGTTGAAGTTCATCCTTCTTCAGTTAATTATGGAATAAGATATATTAGTTTCTTATGGCTACCATAACGAAGTACCACAAAATGGGTGGCTTAGCCCACAGAAATGTATTCTCTCACAGTTCTGAAAGCTTCAAGTCTGAAATCCAGGTGTCTTCAGGGTTGGTCCCTTTTGAGGCCTGAAAGAAGGATTCTAGTTGGTAGAAGTATCAGCCTGATCTCTATCTTCATCTTCTCATGACATTTCCCATGTGCATGTCTGTCTCCAAATTCCCCTCTTTTATAAGGACACCAGTTATATTCTGTCAGTCATGACCTCATCTTAATATTACATCTGCAATGACCTTGTTTGCAAAGAAGGTCACATCCTGAGGTATTGGAAATGAAAATTTTAGCATACCAGTTTTGAAGGGACATAATTCAACCCATAATTATAAGATTTAACTTTTGAAAAAAAGTTAATGGTTTGTATCAAAAAGTGTTAGAGTTGAAAAAAAATATTTAGAATAACTCAGCCCAGAGAATCCAGTAACTTACCCCTTCATCACACAACCAGTGGCACAGCTGGGACTGGGATTCTGATTCATACTAGTAAATCCAAACACATTGTCCTACTACTTTGGCTAACACTTACAGATAATAATATATGGCTATAAATTATCTCATTGAGGAACTTTTTTTTTGATAGGCAAGGTAAATTGTTAAATAAAATCTTAAACTTGGTTTTGTACATTTCACATGTTTTATTGTAGAACATTCTGCAAGCTTCAAAAGTAAATTATATCAAATAGCAATAATTTAATCTCACCCTAATTCTTCTCTTTCCAATGACACTTAGATAACAAGGGCATTATACAAAGCTCTTCACTTTCTCAACTGTTCCTCATTGTCACCCCAAAAGTAGGTACAATTATTCTCATTGTGAAAATGAGTTAGGAGAAAGAAATAAGTTGATCAAAGTTAGGCAGATAATAAATTACTTAGCTAGGAATCAGACAGACATTTGACCTTAAAGTCCTTTCTTTTTCTACTATAACTAACTCACCTCACATATTTGATTTTTATTACCCAAAATTAACCTATAAAGATGTAGAAGAAAATAATATTAGGTATATGTCATTTTAGGAATAATTTTCTTACCAGAAAAATGGTTGCCATATGAGTAAAAATGTTCTTTAGGTAAAAAAATGTAAGGGATGCCTGGCCAGTGTGGGTGGGTCAGTGGTTGAGCACTGAACAATGAACCGGAAGGTCACCATTTGATTCCTCATCAGGGTACATGCCCAAGTTGCAGGCTCAAACCCCAGTAAGATCACTAATTCTCTCTCATCATTGAGGTTTCTATCTCCCTCTCCCTTTCTCTTTGAAATCAATAAAAAATATATATATATTTAAAAATACGTAAAGGAGATATTTAAGGTATCAAAGTCAAATCATTAATGAAATTTGTGGTTAATGTAAAAAAATTCCAATAAATTTAATTAGACAAGGAAAAAAAGTTGGGAGATTTGAGGAGAACCAGAAAATGATGATGTTAGATATCATACATTAGGATAGATGTGAAGGAAGAGCATTTATTTGACTAAATTCCACACTTGAGCAAATCTCACTCATATTTATATTACCATTGCCTGGCTTACAGTAAATTATTATTGTGTATATATAAATATATTGGCTAAAGAAGGTTTTATTTTCCATAGAATTTTAAGGACAATAATTGGATTGAGGTATATTAAACCAACATAGTTCCATATGTTAATGTAAAAAAAAACATTGAAACTTGTAAAGAATTTTTGTTTATTTGGGCCAAACTATTGACAATTGCCAGGAAGCAGAATCTCAATGTTTTGAGATAATGCTCCAAAGAATGGCAGTTTTACAGCTTGTTTTATACATTTCAATCAAAAGAGGAGATATAAGTGGGTTCTATGAACTCCATTGGTGATAGATTAGGGGGGCAAGAGAAAGCAAAGTGTGGGAGGGGACCTCTGGGATTGGATAAAAAGTAATATGATAGACACATATTTCTTTTACTCAGGTGGGTGCAGGATAGTTAATATTCAACAATTAAACTCAATAAAAATGAGACAATTTGTGGTCTCCACAGAGTGGTGCCTATGCTTTGAGGGATCCAGAAAAAAGGAAAATTACTTTGACATCCTCATGATATGTTATCATAGATGCAAAAAGACAATAGGCTCACTTAAGGTAAAGATTAACCTTTGTCAGAGAAGATATCAGTCTAGGACATGACTAGCCATCATAAACTGTTTTTTAGTTTCCAAGTTTTAATTTTAGATCATTATTGTGGTTACTTTGGGGTTCTGAGTTTTCAAGGCATCCATGCACACCTTTCCTGAGCTTGTCAGGTTAATATGTGGTCCCCCTCTGTGTACACATAGTACTTTATCCTACTGGTCTGAAAAATTGATCCATATAAAGGAGAATACTAGCCAACATTAATTGAGCACATACTGTATTTTAGGATCTGTTCATTTTTTATTTTTCAATTAAAGTTCACATTCAATATTATTTTGTATTAGTTTGACAGGTTTAGCATATTATTTAGATAATCATATACTTAACAAAGTGTTCCTCATGATATTTCAAGAACCCATCTGGGACCATTCATAGTTATTACAATATTATTGACTAGATTCCCTTTGGTGTATTTTACATCTCTATAATTATTTTGTAACTTCCTGATTGCCCCAAACTGCTTCTGCCTGCCAGCCTGATCACCCTCCAATCACTCCCTTGCCAGCCTATTTGCCCCTAACTTCCCTCCCCTGCAGTCCTGGTCACCCCTAACTGCCCTTCCCTGTAGGCCTGGTTTCCCCCAACTGCTCTCCCCTGCAGGCCTTGGTCCCCCCTACCTGTCCTTCCCTGCAGGCCCAGTCACCCCCAACTTCCCTCCTCTGCCAGCCTGGTCACCCCTAACTGCACTCCCCTGCAGGCTTGATTGCCCCCAACTGCCCTCTCTTGCAAGCTTGGTCTCTCCCAACTGCCCTCCCCTGATGGCCATCTTGAGGTGGCCATCTTGTGTCCACATGGGAGCAGGATCTTTGACCACATGGGAACAGTTGTCTTGTGTGTTGAAGTGATGGTCAATCTGCATATTACTCTTTTATTAGATAGGATAGAGGCCTGGTTCATGGATGGGGGACAGCTGGTTTACCCTGAGGGTGTTTCAGATCAGGGTGGGGGTTCCCTTGGTGGTGGGGCAACTTGTGGTGGTTTGCAGGCTGGCCACACCCCCCAGTGACCCAAGCAGAGGCCCTGGTAGCTGGGATTTATTTATCTTCTACAACTGATACTTTTTAGCCTGAAGCGAAACCAGGCTTCTTGCTCATTCTGTGGTGGCAGCCATTTCTGTTGGAATTTATTTACTTTCTATAACTGAAACTTTGTAGCCTGGAGTGGAGGCCTCGGCTGGCCAGGGCTGCAGAAGCTTGGCTTCCTCTATCACTGGGGGCAACCCTAGCCTCTGCTCTCTCCAGCTGTTGGAATTTATGTATCTTCTATAATTAAAACTTTGTAGTATTGAGTGGAGACATAGGCCAGCAAGGGCAGGCGGAAAACTTGGCTTCCTCCATTGCCGGGGAAACCCAAGCCTCCCTCTTGCTCTCGGTAGCTTCAGCCATCTTGGTTTGGGTTTATTTGCATATTCACTCCTGATTGGCTTGTGGGCATGGCTTGTGGGTATAACAGAGGTATGGTCAATTTGCATATTACTCTTTTATTAGATAGGCTTTTTTCTCTTGTTTCCCTTTCCCAAGGAGATATATCAGAAAAAATATTGCTAAGAGAAATGTTTGAGATTTTACTGTCTGTGTTTTCTTCTAGGAGTTTTATGGTTTTGAGTCTTACATTTAAGGCTTTAATCCATTTTGAGTTTAGTTGTGTATGTGGTGTAGAAGGTGATCTAGTGTCATTTTTTGCATGTATCTGTACAATTTTCCCATCACCATTTATTGAGCAGACTATTGTTTCTCTACTGTATGTTTTTGCCTTCTTTGTCATAAATTAATTGGTTGTGTAGGTAGAGTTTATTTCTGCACCCTCTATTGATCCATCTGTCTATTTTTAGGTCAGTTCCTGTTCCAGTTCCATGCTATTTTGATTACTATAGCCTTGTAGTATAGTTTAATATCAAGTAATATGATATCTTCAACTTTAAAAAATATATACTTTATTGATTTTTTACAGAGAGGAGGGGAGAGGGATAGAGAGTTAGAAACATCAATGAGCTAGAAACATCAATCAACTGCCTCTTACATACTCCCCACTGGGCATGTGCCCACAACCAAGGTACATGCCCTTGACTGGAATTAAACCTGAGACCCTTGAGTCCTCAGGCTGACGCTCTATCCATTGAGCCAAACCAGTCAGGGCACTTTCAACTTTTTCAAGATTGTTATGATTATTCAGGGTCTTTGTGGTTCCATATAAAGTTTTGGATTCTTTGTTCTAGTCCTGTGAAATATGCTATTAGTATTTTGATAGAGATTGCATTGAATCTACAGATTGCTTTGGGTAATATGGACATTTTAATGATGTTAATTATTTCTATCCATCCATGAGCTTGGCATATGCTCCCACTTATCAGCATATTCTTCAATTTCTTACTTTAGTGTTTTCTAATTTTCCAAGTACAGGTCTTTTGCCTCCTTGGTTAAATTTACTTCTAGATATTCTATTTTATTTTTTGATGTGGTTTCAAATGGGATTGTTTCCTTAATTGCTCAGATAAGATACTATTTTAAATAGTTTATTAACAACATTCCATTTTTTTCTCAACAAACTTATGGTATGGGTACTATTTTGATTTCTGTTTCATAAATAAGGAAAATGAGGTTTAGAAACCACAAAATAGGGCCCTATGTTTTATTCAGAGCAATCACTCTTAACCAGTGATATCACTAAGGAAGAAGAAATGATGTAAAAATGAATTTTCAGCCTCTCCCCCCATTAGCACCTGGGAGGTATTTAATAAATTTTGGATAAAGTGAACTAAAGTTTTAAGTTATGTTTTATTAAGGATTCGGTGCATGGAAAGACTGACTAGTACTGGGGAATCTTCAGGGATAAAGCAGACGATGCTAAGGAATGAAAGGAAACAGAATTAAACAGCCTCATCAAGTGAAAAACAAACTGCACCTGATATAGACTAGGTAACTATGTAAAGAGAAATATTTTGTCACCTATTGCTGTGTCTTATCAGATCTTGAATTTCTGAAATAAGTAACAGATATTTAAGTTTATAATGACCATAAAACCCACAGAAAGATTTCCTTATTTCTGAAGTTAATATATTTTGTAAATGTCTATTTTAAAAATTTCAAATATAAATCAGATTTAAAAATTGTATGATCAGAAAAATTTCAGCAATAAGTTATCAAAACAAACTAGATGATGGGTGAATTACTTTGGTGTGTGTGTGTGTGTGTGTGTGTGTGTGTGTGTGGAGTTATATTGAATTATTGAATGCCAAAGTACCTTTGTTTGATACTTTCTTAATATGGGTAAACTGAAAATATATATGGGCAACTATTCACTTTACATTTCAAATGTAAACATATTTATTTCACATTTATTGGACTTTTATTTTGTGGTAGATATTATGTCAGGTTCCAGGATGTCTCCATATTTTTAAATGAAAACAAATTAAAATTTCCTAGTTTTGGTCATTTAAATTTCTTTTCAATGAACCCTAGAAACATGTAGCTTCACTATTTTTCCCCATTTGGAGAATTTTGATATCTACTTCCTTTAAATTAATAGAAGTTTTTGTCAAATATTTTCTGAATGTTATATGAAATTTGTTGCACCTTCAAGTCATTTGTTTATCATTGAAATTCAGAAGCTGAATCAAAACTATAATATGCTTATATTTCCATCTTTTTTTGATAAATAGTATGCCTTTATTTTTTCTTTTCTCTTTTATTGTTTAAAGTAATAGTATGCCTTTAAATCTTAGAAATAACCCAAAGATAGCTATATTAGTAGATTGCAAAAAAAAAAAATTCTGTTAAAGTATAGAGTCCATACACTCTCAGACAATGGGCTTAATTTGTGGACTAAATTAAAAGTAAATGGGGACATACAAAAATAAACTTACCTAAGGAATATCAGTATTTATTTTTGCAATAAATGATTTTCTTAATCACTACTGTCCTGGTAGAGAGAAAGGGCTTAGGAAAAACATTAATCTAATTCAGTATTTGGAAATACTCTTAATTAGCACATGAACTTAGTCACCTCTACTTACTCCTTAATCTACAGTCTCTAACTCATAAAGAGTTTTATTAGCTTTATAGTCTTTCCAAAATGGAAACTCACGCCATTCTCAAGTGCTCTCTCTCTCTCGCTAGCCAATCAGATATGAAATTCTTTCAGTGTAGCTTCTGAAAACTGGTGATATACATTTCCTTCTCCACTTACTTCTTCCTTAATTCAAATGCTCACATTCTAACCTGAATGAATGCTTGGGTCACTAAGAGCTCTCCTCTCTCTGGTCCACTCTGCCCTTCCCTTCAGTTCTCACTGCATCTAAGTGATAAACCTGACATGTCATTTCCTGCATAAAAGCCTTTTAAGGTCTATCCAAAGAATCTAAAAAATTCTAAAGACTTAAACTATCTCTTTTATGGAATTCATGTGGAAAAACTCATGGTTTCTGCTCTGGTCTTTTCAGATCTTGGCATTAATAAAACAATGGCCTGGTAATACTATTTATTTTTGCTACAAATTCTTATTAATGTATACTTGCTAAGTATTTACAATTGTTTCAACTATAGTTTTACATTTCTTTCAAAATATATGCAAACATAGCATATATATTATATATACACATATATATTTACATTTTGCTTTGTCTTAAAAAACTTGGCAGGATACTTTAAACTTTAGTGGTAATCTAAAGATGGTCATGTTCTTAGGTTGCAAAAATGTGGCCTAAATATCCTAGTTTATAATTCAGCAAAGCGCTTGGAGGAGGCACAGTAGGAATGATGAATGGTAAAGATGGGATTATTACTCAAGTCTCATTTGTGACAGTTGACTTCCGTGATATTTATCTTACATTTTTCTTTTTGGCTGTGTGTGTGAGTGTAATACACTTTATATATTAGCATTGGTCCATCTATTATTATATTGGCAGCAGGAGATTTTCATTGATTAGTTTCTCTTTATTTGCTTTTTCTTTCTCTGAAACCTTCATGCTGTAATGCAGAAGATTTATTTTCAATGATTTATTAAAATGTAATTCTAAGGTGACTCCTTATCTAGGAAGTAATCTGCAGGCTATCTTTGTTTAAACTTGCAACCTGCTTTGTCAAGGAAAACTGCCTATGAAATTTTCATTATAATAGACAGCTTTTCATAATGAATGAAAAACAGCTATTATGATTGAAAAAAAATTGTTCTGAAACATATTCTTTGAAACAATGTGCTGCTTAATTGTATTTTGGTGGAGGGGGGAGGCAAAGGCAATTCTATTTAATTGGTTACATTTTTCAGTTCTATAAATTAATTTGTGCTACCCAATATCACTTAATTTTTCCCTAGGAAAGCTTTTGCTTGCCCTAGCAATATTATAACTGCTAATTCAATTACACTGAAATTGTTTAATAGAAAATATAATTGCTTATTCATACAGAATACCCATTAAAGAAGTGCAAAACCATGAACCCGAGGGTTACTGCATATTAATACTTTGGGAATAAAGATGGGAATGTTGTGCAGAGAAGGTGCTGGCTGGCCTTTAATTGTTCATCACCTGCCTTCCAAATAATATGAATGGACCCAAACTAAATGACCACTCATTACAAGTTTCAATTTAGGAGCTTGGCTGGGGTCAGCAGATTGCTTATGCTGATCGCAATGATTTGAAGTTGTGATTACCATAAGCAATTTAAATTTTATTGATCTTCCCTTCTGAAAGTTGTAATTGAGCATAGATGTTGGACCCAGAGCTCTCCAAACTAAATTGTACTCTGAAGCCCTTGCTGGATTCCTGCAAGAATCAATAAGCAGTCAGTCACATTAACAATGAAATAGGTCCATTAACATATGGTGCTATTGGTGAAACTTTATTTAGGAAGGGTGTTAGTTCACTTCATTGTTTTATCAATGAATCTTGGCTGTACAAGGAAAAGTATTGCTTTAATATGTGTAATAAGCTTGTATGAAAATGAAATTATATGTTATAAATATATGGAATATGACTAGGTAGGCAGTTGAGTCCTTATATGAGAGTCATTGTGATTTATATCATCATTTTACTGTAAACAGAGGCTTCATATGACTGGAATTGCAGCTTTCCTGCTGCAGTGCTTTGCAGTAACTCAGAATTTTTATTTCTCTTTATTAGATACAAGGTTTCCCTCCATCAAGGTTAAGTATATCTCGAAGTCTCTATGTTCAGTGGCAAGTAGTTGCTTGTTAGGGAAGCTATATGAGCTATCCTGCTGAGCCAGAGAGAGAAAGCTGGGAATTCTAACAGAAATCCAAATGGTTCAAACAGTCTGGGACAGCATTTTATATCCCTAGCACTATTGAACTTTGGCAACAACTCTGGCCTACCTATTATTATCAAATTATAAAATGCTTAACATGAGAAGGGGCTGTTAGAACTTTATGACAAGCAATATATTGTTATTAGTTACTAGGGTGGCATGACCTCCAGGTTGCCTGATTTCTTATATTTTCTACTTACAGTGGTTTGGGTGAAAAACCAAAATGTCGAATTAGCATTCAATGCAATGGTGAGTGCAAAGCATATGCCATGTCAATTTTCTGCTGGCAAAATCTGATTTTGAGAGGACTCTAGGAGCAATGTGGTTAGGTGCAGGATTGGAGTGGATGGAGGACCAGGTGAGTTGAGATGGGCTACACAGAATGTTGACAGAGGTGAAGTTTCTAAAGATTGTTTCTCTACTCCTAACTTTCTTTTTAAGATTTCTGTTGCTGCCTTAGCTGGTTTGGCTCAGAGCGTTTGGATAGAGCGTTGGCTTGTCTAGGTCCTGGGTTAAATTCCTGTCAAGGGCACGTACCTCAGTTGCAGGCTCTTCCACAACTTGGGGTGTGTGCAGAAGGCAACCAATCAACGTGTTTCTCTCACATAGACATTTCTCTCTGTCTTTTTCTTTCCATTCTACTTTCTCTAAAAATCAATGAAAAAATATCCCTGGGTGAGGATTAAAATAAATAAATAAAGATATATGTCCCAGCTTCCAATGGCCTCTCTTCTTCAGTGTGATATTTCCGCACTTTCAGAGGCTGCTTATGGCTTCCCCTGATGGTTTCTAATTCAGATTGATTGGGAAAATGTTTCGTGTTCTGGGTGTTATGGTTTTAATTATTAGTAACCTCTAGATTAATTGTTTCTAACCCATCCTCTGTGCACCATCATTGATAAATAATCTTATATCCAAAGTATGATGAAATTGTAATGGTTTTATTTTTTTAAAAGTGATTGTTTCTTTTTGGTGTGTTTGTTTTATATTATTATTTTTTAATCTTTATTGTTCAGTTTATTAATTACATTGTTCCCCTTTTTCCCTCATATAGCTCCCCTCCACCTGGTACCCATCCCACTCGCCACCCTCACCCCCGCCTCCCCACTATCCTCCCCCATAGTTGCATGATTTTTGACCAGTCTCTTGCTGCACTTCCCACACCCTTTTTCTCCCCAAGAATTGTCAGTCCATTCCCTCTCTATGTTCGTGGTTCTGTTACATTCACCAGTTTATCCTGTTCATCAGCTTATTAATCACTTGATTTTTAGATTCATTTGTTGATAGATGTGTATTTGTTGTTCATAATTTACACTTTTATCTTTTTCTTCTGACTCTCCTTAAAGAATATCTTTCAGCATTTCATATAATATTGGTTTGGTGGTGATGAACTCAGTTAGCTTTTTCTTATCTGTGAAGCACTTTATCTGACCTTCAATTCTGCATGATAGCTTTGCTGGATAGAGTAATCTTGGTTGTAGATTCTTGCTATTCATCACTTTGAATATTTCTTGCTACTCCCGTCTGGCCTGCATGGTTTCTGTTGAGAAATCCACTGACAATTGTATGGGTCCTCCCTTATAGGTAACTAACTGTTTTTCTCTCGCTGCTTTTAATATTCTCTCTTTGTCTTTTGCTCTTGGCTTTTTAATTATGATGTGCCTTGGTGTGGTCCTCTTAGGGTTCCTATATATTGGGTTTTGGTGCGCTTCTTGGACTCCTAAGTCAATTTCTTTCACCAGGTGTGGGAAGTTTTCTGTCACTGTTTCTTCAAATAGGTTTTCATTGTCTTGCTCTCTCTCTTTTTCTGGCACCCCCATAATTCGGATGTTGGTATGCTTGAGGTTGTCCCAGAGGCCCCTTACACTATCTTCAATTTTTTAGATTCTTTTGGTTTCTTGCTTTTTCAGCTGAGTGGATTTTACCTTTTTGTATTTCAAATCTTTAACTTGGTTCTTGGGGTGCTCCAGAGCACTTTTAGGTCTTTGTACAATATTTCTTATTTCAGTCAGTGTATGCTTAATTTCTGGTTGGTCTTTTTTTCATATCCTTGAGAGTCTCGTTCATATCCTTGTAGGTCTCGTTCATTTTCTTGTAGGACACATTCATTTCCACGTTGGTCTTGTTCATTTCTTTGCAGGTCTCATTCATATCCTTGAAGGTCTCGTTCATTTCCTTGTAGGTCTTGCTTATTTCCTTACAGGTCTCGGCCTTTTCTAGGAGCCTCTTGAGAAGCCCTATAACCATGGTTTTGAATTCCATGTCCAGTTGTTGTTTTTCCTCCATTTCTTTCACATCTGATTTCTTTCCATGTCTCTGCATGGTGGCTTGCTTCCCTGAGTTGGTCAATTAGCTTTGTGTGGTAGATGTCCTACAAGGGACAGTGACTCAGCCTCCCCAGTTACCTGAAGTGGATATGGGTTGCACAGTCTTGCTGAAGTTAAGCTCAGGTTAATCATTGTTAGCACCTGGAGTGGTTGACCTCCAGTCCAATTGTCTGTGATGTTCAGCTGTGCTCAGGTTGGATGGGCGGAATCTCTGGGCCAAGCAGACAGCATTAGCTCCACCCAATGTGGCCCCAGGGACTCTGTGCCAGGGGCAATGGCCACCAGCACCTCTGAGAGAGAGCTGCTGCAGAGCTCCACCAGTTGCCGGAGAATTCAACTCTCCCCAAATGAGTCTGCACCCCCAATGTCTCATCCAGGGTCACAAAACAATGCAGTCTGACGGTTTCCTGAATGAAAAAGCAAGTCACAAGTGCTCTCTGCTCGGTCAGGCAGCTGCTCTGTTCCCAAGTTCACGCGCACTCTGCACAAGCTCGCCTTCTCCACAAGCTGGCAGACCCCTGTAGCACCCGAGCTTCGGCATGCACTCCCACTGTCCAGTTTTTACCCCATATGATAGTGGGTTCCCTGGACTTCGCCCAGAGCTGTAGAATCTGTCCAGTGGGACGTCTTTGTCTCCCTCGTTCGAGAAAACTGGCTGGTTTTCAGCCACCCGCCCTAACCGCTGGCGCGCGCACTCCAAACCTCTCTCTGTGCGAATCTTCAATGCTGTCCTCAGGCACTCCTCTGAGTCACAGTGTCTTATCTTCGCTTTTATTTGTGGAATTTTCATTCAGCCAGCTTTCCGGTGATTCTGGATGGTGTTTGTTCTTTCGTTAAGTTGTAGTTTTAAAATTGCTGTGTATGGCGGCAAGATAGGTGTTTTATCTATGCCGCCATCTTGGTTCTCTCAAAAGTGATTGTTTCTTGAGTGGATGATTAAAGAAATAAACAAACATTCATCGGGCATCTGTATTTTAGTAGATGTTTGGTGATGCAGTCTTTTACCCTTAATAAACTACTTGTAAAAGGTAACTTTTAGGCTCAATAGCCATTAAAGGAGATATTATGAAACAAGAAGCTTTCTGGGTGTCTCTTAAATCATATGGTTTTGGTAATTACTTGTTCCATGAACAGTGGAAGAGATTTAAGAGAAGATTTGGAGGAAGAGGGGTAAATTGACAATGTGGACATTGGGAAAATTACCAATAAAATCAAATAGAAGTGATATAGTACAAGAAAAACAAAACAAAACAAAACAAAAAAAAAAAACCAACTGGGATTGCTTTGGGAACAACTGAAGTTAAGAGGATAGCAGTCTATTTCAATGAAGCGGCCTGGGTTTGAATGTCAGTGTCATCGCTTACTGGCTATCTGACTGTGAGCCAAGTTACTTTACTGTTGTAAGCTTCATCTGTAAAATGGGTGCAAAAATACTATTGAAATAATAGGTCATGCAGATTACTTAAAAGAATTTATGCAAAAGCATATAGTGAGTGTTTAATAGTAATTATCTTGAAATACTTAATTCAGTAGAATCAAAAAATAACATTTCTCCAACTACAATTTTATTTTTCCCTCTTAGATTTATCTAATGCCATTGATAGAAAAAGCTTCCATGATTCATCTTCCTTCTTTTCCCTGGCTGGTAGCAATGAGAGAGGAGCTTTCTGTTGTTTTTTTCCTTTACAAACGTGTATAGTTTTGTGGGGTTTTATTTGTTTGCTTGTTTTATTGCTGAAAGGGTGATTTCTTTCATCCTCATGATGATATGGTTCCAGGTAATAATATGATTAAAAATTCAAATCTAGCCTGGTCTGTGTGACTCAGTGATTGAGCTTTGACTTATGAACCAGGAGGTCACAGTTGGATTCCCAGTCAGGACACATACCTGGGTTGTGGGCTCAAGCCCCAGTGTGGGGTATCATCATTGATGTTTCCATCACTCTCACCCTCTCTGAAATCAATAAAACTATATTAAAAATTCAAATCTAATATTCTAAAATAATAATTAAGCAAGAGCTGTGTGCATTTCGCTAAAGGGCAAGTATAATGCTCAACCAACAAGCAATCAATTGTTAAAATTACATCATAGAATAAGGTACAGAACCATGTAGCATTTCCTGGATTCCTACTCAAAGGTACTCATTATATTACTATGACAACCTCAACATATCAGAGCCTTAATATGACAGGTATATGTTTTCTGATCAAGTGACAATCAGCCCAATATTCCTAATTATTAGGAGGCTTTATGTGATGTCTCTGACATGGAGGATCCTTCCATCTCAGGTCCTCTCCATGCCTTAGAGCTTCAAAACCCTGCGTGATGTAACTAGGGAAGTTATTAGACAACCTCACGAAAATAGAGAAGTTCTCAAAGAAGAGGTCCTTTCAGTTTCCATCTGACTGCTCTCTCTGAGCCCGTGCCTCATTTTGTCCCGTGTGCGTGTTTAACCGGCATAGCAGTGATGTGTGTTATAACCACCTGGAACAACAAACTAGAAATACTGCACTCCTGCACCAACAGTGCCTCTCAGCAGAGAAGTGTGTGTGTGTGTGACCAGCCTGTTCTCCTATATGCTCGATGGGAGACTGCAAGCTGTCCTTATTGACTTTAAATTGGATGCCTGCAAGGTGAAGGGCAGTGGGATGATGTGTGCTTGGGCAGGGAAGTAAAGCTCCATCGACCAGTAGGAGATTGTCTTTAAGTAGAGTCCTGTTGAACTCAAAACAGTTATTAAAAGCAAGGAGAATGTAAAAGTGTTTATTCAATTTATTGTGAAGCAGCTCTATCTTGTAGAAAAGCATGATGACTTAGATTCACCTTTACCCACATCTTTTACTTTTAGGGCTATTTTACTGGTTAACATTTAAATGAATTGGAGCTATTATCACATAAAATATAGTGAACTCTGTTCCCAATAATTGTCTATCTCCCCACCCTTCAACCTTCATCCTTTCAGCCTCTCTTTCATATTCTTTGGTTTTCTGTGGTTTCTCGGGTAATACATAACTAATAGCTATTATTTTCCTTGTGGTTTTAATTATTTAGGTCTCTGGATATAAGGGTAAAAATTAATTTTAGTGGAAATATTTGTGTGTATTTAAAGAGTCAGTTACTTTTACATTCAAGAATAATTATCTGTGTAATAAACTGTTTACTCAGTGATTGCATTTTTTAAAATGTATTTTATTGATTTTTTACAGAGAAGAAGGAAAAGAGATAGAGAGTTAGAAACATTGACAAGAGAGAAACATCAATCAGTTGCCTCCAGCAAACCTCCTCCCCCCCTACTGGGGATGTGCTCACACCAAGGTATATACCCTTGACTGGAATCAAACCTGGGACCCTTCAGTCCACAGGCTGATGCTCTACCCATTGAGCCAAAATGGTTAGGGCTCAGTGATTACATTTTTTAAAAAGACACACAGAATTCCTGATTTCTGCTCACATTCATTGGCAAACAATCATGTGGCCATACTGAACCTCAAAGGAGGCTGGCCATTGTAGTGTACTTTTATAGCCTGGAAGAAAAAGAATTTATGAATGGTTTAAGGTCTTTGCTTCACTATCCCTCACACAGAAACCCTGAATTTTTTAAACAGATAAGTTATAAATTGCTTTTCAGCCTTTTCTCTAAGACCAAGTATAGTAAACAGCCAAGTTATACATAATGATTCTGATGAAAAGTGAAATATTTACTGTATATAATGGAATTTCTCTTTGCAATTTTCCTGTTTTATTGAGATATAATTGACATAAAACACTGCATAAGTTTAAGGTGTATAGCATATGATTTGACTTGTAATTGGACTTAGCATAGTTTTATATAGAGTGCCACTATTGAAACTTGGCCATGACAAAGAGGCTAATAGAGCTACTTTTGCCAGCTAGTCTTAAACTCATAAACCTTGATTTAAGGAAGGCTTTGATACCACACTGAATAAGAAAAGATTGGACTTTTGAGTTCATTAAATATGAACCACTTGAATGAAAGAACAATGAATGGTCTAAGACAGCTAAAGCAGAGGATATTGTTTATGTTAGCCTCGGCCAGAATGAGCTTCTACAGAAAATTCCAAGAATCTCAATTAGATTTATTTTGTCTCTAGATGGAAACTGCTAGCAAATATAAAGGAGGAGTTCAATAATTAACACTCTATTTTTCTTTCTTTTAACATAACTTCTCTTATGTGCTAGCCACTAAAAAGCATGCTCACACTGAAATCTTGAATATTCAACATTTTGATACTTCCTCCTTTTTTTTTTTATAAAGATTTCACATTTCCCACAATTTTAAAGCACTGATAACTATCACTCACCCCCCTGAAGAATCCCAGTTCTAAGCAACTTATAAAAGGCAGTCTGATCCTAAGACATCATGTGGGTGGGCAGATGGCCTTTATAAATGCCTGTTTCTGCTATTAAAATAAAGTGACAGAAAACACCACAGAGAGGGTTCTTTTATTTGAAAAAAAATATTGGGTTTGTCATATGATATGAAATACAAATCTAAGGGCTTTTGGCAGTCACCCACCACCTCATGTAGTGTGATTATCACTAGAAGGGAAATTTAACATCCATTTTCAAGACTGTGAAAGATGCATTGTGTGAAAGGCAAGACAGTGCTCCCTTGCCTACTACTTACATGTGCAGCAATTTATTATACAAAAATGCAGAGAACAATTCAGACAACTTTTGAGTACTTATTGAAGTTGCTGGGCAAAAATATTTTTCTCCATGCTACATTAGCATTTTCTGACTTAGACTAGCTGATCTTTTTGAATTGGGTTACATGAACCATCACATCTAATATGTAAGTTTAATATGTATGCTTAAATATTTTTCCCTTTGAAATAGAACTATAATTCATATTATAGACAGTACCTTCTGAATAAAATAAAAACAGTGAAATTGCAATCTTTTGTTTCCCCTAGACATCTTAGAATTCTAAGAACCTACAAGCTTGATGTTGAGAGGGTTGGAGATGTTTTTAATAGTCAAGGATATCATTTATTTCACTTTTTAAAAGTCCTTAGATCTTATTAATAATTTTATATGCCATAATCATTCACCCCAAACATTTGATATTATGTTTCAAATACTGTTCTCTACTTAATTTTTTTCAACAAGCACTTTTATTGAGCATTCACCAGCCAGAAAACTACCATTTTGAGAGCTCTGGAATATTCTACTTTCATTTATTAATTTTCAAACAGAATGTCTGCTTCAGACATTAGTTTCTGAAATGGAATTGAATCTTAATTAGTTTAAGAGAAATTCCTACGTAAGTAGTCTTAGAGAAAATGCACTCATTTTCCCCTCTAATATATCCTCCTGTTGTTTGACTGTGATGAGAATGGTCTTTTAAAAGAGGCCTCAGGTGTGAAACCAACTGTTCAGGCTCATTGTCAGCTGCTGGTTTCTAGAGTATTAATTCAAAATTAGTGAAAATATAAGACTACGTCTACATTGGCCAACTCTATTGCAAAATTGAGCAATTTTCAGTTAGGGTGCAGCATCCTCAACAATGCCCTTGAGGAAGATTCAGAAGCTCATTCTATTTCCATCTGCTTCCATCATTAAGGAATGCAGCTGATTGATTCAGACTCACTAACAATAAGAATGGATGCTGTTTAACTAAAAGATGAGGATAAGCATACTATCTATGTCAAAATTAATAAAAATAAGCATCTTCTTGTTCAATGTACATACACGTATGAATATGCATAGGAAGATACATAATTTTATATATGTACTTTTTTAAAGGTAGAAATTAATTTTTTTATAATTTGAAGGCTCAAATGACCTTATTCATATTGGGCCCTTATTTTCATGAACTGACTGTTGCCTCTCCTCCACTCTTCCTATTGGAAAATCAACACTGAATATTAGTATCACACCTCTTCTGCACTACTCACTTAGCACCTATGATATAGTACATTATTAGTAACATTATAATTAATATGAGTATTGGTGACATTCAGTGTATATACTGTTACCCCTTGAACAATGCATGGGTTAGTGCCATTGACTCCCAGTACAGTTGAAAATACTCATTTAACTTTTGACTCCCCCAAAACTGCTGTTGACCGGAAGCCTTACCAATAACACAAGTGGTTATATTTTGCATATTATATGTATTATATACTATATTCTTACATTAAAGTAATCTAGAGAAAAGGACATATTAAGAAACTCATGAGGAAGGCAAAATATATTTACAGTATTTATTGAAAAAATCCATCTATAGCTGTACACATGCGATTCAAACCTGTGTTGTTTAAGGGTCAAATGTAGTTTATTTCTTTAAAAATGTCAAAAGTTCCTTGATAATATAAATTTGTATATATTTAAATTTTCTTGTGAGGTGCAATATAGAGCCATATACAAAATAAACACTCAGGAAATGTTTGTTGAAAAATGAATTAACCAAAAACATTATTTTATAAACCATTTATTAAATGCTTAAGGTACAGGCTGCTACTTGCCCAGAATCTATTCACCCCTTCCTTCTTGCACGATCAAAATCTTGATCCCCACCCTCCAGGTGCAGCAGGCCCCCCAGCTCTCTAGCTAAGGACGATACTTCTCAGCCTCTTAGCAGCTAGATAATATGTTCAATGTTTAGGTCATTTCTTTAACAATAACACTTTCGGTTAGCAACTTCTTTCACATTTTGGGGAGTGTGGTGACCCTTCTTCACCCATGATAGCTGAGCAATGTTTAGGGGATGGCCGAAAGATAAGGCAGAATGAATTTAGAGAAAGCAAAGCTATTTATGTGTTCTGAAACTCTCACCTATCTCTGTATTGTTAGGTTGGAAGAGATATAGAGTTCATTTTTTATTTCAGCAATTGTATTTTGGGGATCTTTGTTACTGCAGCTTCACTAGCACTCAAACTTACATAAAAATGCATAATGCTCTTTTCCATAAGTATCATTATAGAATTCCATGGACCCATGCATTGTCCTCTAGTAGAACTATTATAATCTGAAAAGGCAGCTAGGCCTGACTTGTGAAAGCATTTTGTGGCCTATTGAAGAGCAGAGAATAGTTAATGAGTATATCTGTTCTCCAGTAAAATATGCATAAAATGATGAAGTATTTCTTGTAAGAGGCACTATACACTCAGAGGAAGTCAGAATTGCACAGGTTATCAGAGTAAGTTGCCCTTTGTTGATTGTTTAGTTTCCTCTGCCCCAAATACATTCTACAGAAATTTTCTAAACTATGTTTTTTTTTATTTCAGAGAGGAAGGGAGAAGGATAGAGAGATAGAAACATCCAATATGAAAGAGAACCATGGATTGGCTACTTCCAGCACATCCCCTACTGGAGATGGAGCCTGCAACCTGGGCATGTGCCCTGACCAGAATTGAACTATGACTTCCTGCTTCATAGGTCGGCACTCAACCACTGAGGCACACTGGCTGGGCAACAGGAATTTTTTAAAGCTTTGTAAAGAGTTAAAAATAAAGCTAAAGGTTAGCCTTGGATAATTAAATCATTTTAAAAAACTTATATGTTCTCACAAAATAGTGTAAACAAATTGAGGAAAGAGGTTTTGTTCATATTTCTACTTATACAGAAGTCATATTTCTGTACAGAGTGACATATTGAACTCATCTTTGGGGCTCAATTACATTTTATTGAACTGATTTTTCAGAACACAGAAATCCAAGAATATTCAGATTTTTCTAGTTCCTTTGACTAATAATTAGAATGTTTCACTATAGCTTACTAATTTAAATATTATTCTTCCAGAATTAGCCATTGTTCTATATTGTATGTTTGGGTTAGTTTTCTAAATACAAAATGTCAAGTGATTTCTAGAATTATTTGGGCTTAAGCTATCCTTCACTTTATATTAAAAAACAACAACAACAAAACCTTGCTAAAAACTACCCCGAATCAAGAAAGCAGAATTGATTTCTGATCAGTGTTAGTGTATTAATGGAAAGGAAAAGTTTCCACTTAGCAATTAGGTCACATTTGCTTTTTTCAAAAATATATTTTATTGATTTTTTTTACAGAGAGGAAGGGAGAGGAAGAGAAAGTCAGAAACATCAATGAGAGAGAAACATCGATCAGCTGCCTCTTGCACACACCCCACCGGGGATGTGCCTGCAACCAAGGTACATGCCCTTGATTGGAATAGAACCCAGGACCTTTCAGTCCATAGGCCGATGCTCTATCCACTGAACTAAACATGTTTTGGCAACATTTGCTTTTTTAAGCAAAAATTTAGATGCTACAATAATAAAATTATTTTCCACCATTCATAGGAAGCTTTCAAAAGAAGGAAGGAGGGCTTTTCCATTGGAAAGTTGATAAATTTTGCTTGTGTAAACAGAAGCTGTGCATGTAACAATTGTTTGTTTCAGGAAGTCACTCTATTTATATTGTGGTTATCCTCATAATAAAAGTCTTGGGTCGATAACTTTTCTGACTTAAACTGATATATATAATGATTAAGAGTATAAATGACTCATCTATTGCTTAGTTTGAATAAAAAGGGGGGAGGAAGAACCAATACCTATCCTTCTAAAAATAAAATAAATAAAATAAAATAAAAAGAATAAACACATTATAATATAGTCCTTGGAAGACTTTTCAAAATCAAATCTAGAAAAAGTGACTTGTGATTTTTTTTTAATTACCTGAATAATAATTTTATACTTCAATAATGGAATAAAAAAAGGATGAACCACTTAAGAGTTAACTATTTTTTCTGAATTAAAGTTATACATTAAGGTGCTTAGTTTTTGAGATCATTAAAAATAAAATCTCTTCCAAGTTCCCTTTATTTGAGAGCATTTCAAAACTAAAAACAATTAAGTTTTTGAGATCCATTTAATTTTTACTTCTTTTAAGTACCAGCATAAACATCTGCCATCTGGCATAGAAATTACCTCATATGGCAGGAGGAGAGATGAGATTTATTTAAAAGTTCTTTGTCTTTGATACTTTCCCCTGCTGCATTTTCCAAGAGTGTAATTTGAACCTGACTGTATTTAAATAACCATTTATCGCCATAATGGAAGAGCCGACTTAAAAATACATAACTGCTGTCATTCCAGGAGACTGTATTAAGGAAACATAGAATTTGCCATTCTAGATCAGACCATTTGTCTGTCTTGTCTAACACTTGCCTCTGGCAGTGGCCAATATTGAAGACAATGGAGAGCAGCAGAAATATGCAACATGAGCACAAACCATTTTTTAGGAGAATAATTATTTTCTCAGTTGGTAATCTTACATTACGGGATATTAGAATTGAATCACCCCAACCTGTTTATATTATTAATATTGTTGTCAATCAATAAGCTAACTAGTTCTGTTAAAATTATTTTACTGAATTATACTTAAATCTATATTTCTATATGTGAAATAATCGTGTGGGAATAACATGCGGTTGTTTAATGCTGTGATTTTTTTTATGTATGAGAAAATGCAGGAAAATTTAGGCTGCACAGCAAAAAGAAAAAAAAATGCTTATAGTTTAAAATCCAGGTAACATGTATTCACTACAAAAGTGCACTTTACAAGTCTAGAACACAATCTAAGACTACCTAATATTATACTAAATTTACTATTGATAGTAGCAGAATAATCCTATTCTGAGTGATTAATGGGTTGACCAGAAATGTAAGCCTATAAATTTTAATCTTCCTTGACAAGTCACCAATGTTGGTAAAAAATAATATCACAGAGACAAATTCAATTCTTGATTTTGTCTCTGAAGTTACAGGTAGATGCATTGAACAGAATACTTGTTCAAACATAGACACATACACACCTACACAACACACATCTCTTCAATGTACAAGTCTTATACTTCCTGGTGTTCCTCAAGCCCATTGTTTGCCTTCCCCTTGTTCTCTGTTAATCCCTTCCTTACCTCTCAGAAGTGAATACATATAAACTTTTCTCAAGGATTACATAAATTATGAAAACTAAAAACTCATAATCTTCAAGGAATTATTAGTGCATATAATGTGTGTATTTTGTCAGCCAACTTCTCACCTGGCTCATAAAAATTGCTTATGAAAGAGCTTTTCTCTTATCTGCATCACAATCACCAAGAAGATTGAGGGTCAGCATGAATCTTGGTTAATTATCGGTACTGCCAAAACTACAAGTACCAGTAATAATGTGACCACTTGTTTAGAACAAGATCTTCTCAATGTTCAGAAATCCAGGGTTTGAAATGACTCAGGTAAACCCCTGCAACCTGGTGCCTGGGCTACGCTGGAGAGTGGCTGGGTCACATGGCATTTCTGGCCTCCAGAGTGTGGGTGTGTCAGCTGCTGATTTAATAAACTCTTTTCCTGAAATGGCTAGCGTCTTTGGAGATAGTATTCATATTGGGGACTAATGAAATCACCCATGGCCATGGATAACTAAAGACATCCAAAAGGAGATGTTTCAGTAGTAAACGAATTTTAAAAGTGCTCTTTAACTAGGTAAGCATTTTTGAAAATAGTTTATTTCTGTTGGCTTTACATTAAACTGGCAGCAAAAGGAGAGGCAAAACAACAACAACAAAACAAAACAAACAAATCAAAACAAAACTCTTTCCTTCCTAAGTGATAGAATGTTTACTTTGAGCCACGCTTTAAAGGCATCTGGAAATCCTCGAGTTAGTTTCTTAGCTCCTTGAATTTTGTAGGTTAGTCTTCTCACAGAGGCAAAAAGAACTTTCTCAGAGCAAATACTTCTTTCAGCTAAAATAAATCTCCTTTTACAAGGAGCATTACTAGTCAGAAATAAATGTTGCCAAGACTCCATCCATAATTCTATCCTCCATTGATTGTCAGTGTAAACACCATCATATCCTTGTGTAACCCCAGTAAACATCCACTCATCCTCCCCTCCCTGCTAGCTGGAGCTGCTCAAAACTTTCTTTCTATTTTACCATTTCATGCCCAATAACAAGAAGACAAAGTGTCATTAAGGTGACAGGACACACAAAAGTGTCTTTGCAGCTCCAGATGAAGAACTAGAGGGAAATTTTCCAATTTTAGATTTCCTGAGAGGGAAGGTGTATTATCAGCTGTCATCTACCCTGTTAATTCTGAACCCAAAGAGTCACATATTTAAGAAGTTTTCCCTTGTTGGATTTCATTCAAAATTGCTAAGGCTGTTAGATATCAACACCAAAACAGACTTTCAAAATGACTCTTCCCCCAAAGCTGAATACATATCTCCAGATTTTCTCAAATTAAGCTTGATAATGAATATCACCTTAGGCCAGATGACTGGCCTGATTTTCCATTGTCATTGCTTTTCTCATTGAACATGTGCTCCCTCTGTCCCCCTTCTCTTTTCGTCCTTACCCTACTGCCACTGTTAATGCTTGTTCACTCCTGAAGAAAAAATAAATTGTTATCTTCACAACATTTTTGAATCAGAGTAATCATAGTAATAATAATACCCAAATTCAGGAAAGATGTGTTTGATTCAGAAGCCTGTGTATTTGTGCATGTTGTGAAAGGTATACTAAGAAGGTATTAATCTTATTTTCTCCTCTCATTTTACATGAAAGCTGTCATTATTGGGATAAGAGTAAAATGAACATAAGTATGATAAACGATATGCGCACATGGGAGTCAATATACCACATGGGAGAGCATTGCTAATCAGCCCGTGCAGTAGGCTAATGCACCGTGTGAGCAGGCACCTCAGAGAGACTCTAAATTTGTAACTCAGGGAAGCTTGGCATTTAACTTGAGCTGCTTTTGGCTTAAGGTGAAACAAAGGGTACGGTCGTGTTCCATTTGTGGATTACAGTAGCAAATCATGTTTCAGAAGGTGCCTTTGCAAGACCATGTAAAACACAAAGCTAATTCTATCTCCTTAGCAAGCCTAGCACATGCAGCTATTCAATGAATGTTAAATAATGTTAAAACTGGGTGAGAGAGTACCACACCCATTTTCTTTCCCTAAATAAATGGTGAAAAGGAAAAGTGAAAAAAATCAATTAGTTCTCAGTTTGAAGGCTGTGCCTTATCTATTAAAGTTGATGCACATAATTTTAAAAATGCAGGGGCTGGAGTCCCTGTGTTATTGGGGGATATGCCATCTTTTAAAATGTACTTTTTAAACTTGATTCTTAATTATTCATAGATAAATGAATCCCAGTGCTTTGGATAATCTCAATATCTTTTACATAGCTCTGGTGTTAAAAGCAATGCCATTTCTGTCTTTCTGATTCCAGTTATCCAAGAAGCTGGAAGAGTAGAAAGTTTATGGTTTTACTATTGCAACTAAAAGCATTTCTTATGCCCCTAAGAGAAGAGTGGAATAGATAGCAATTGAACGAAATAGAAATATGGCTTGCTGAATTGGGCTTATGTTCTTTAAGTGGAGTATTGGAAGTAGCAATTCTATTGCTGATTCTTGAGACTAATAGTAATTCTTATTGACATCAGTCACCTTGGCTCTCACTTCTGGTATTTCAGAAGTGCCTCTGTTGCACTCCCTTTCCAGGTGGCTGATGAATTAATTAGTATTTACCGAGCATCTACTATGTGCCTGATTCATTGTTGGATACCTAGAGAGCCACAAGTCAAATGATACAGTAAAACAGAAAACCCATAATCATCTAGAAAACACCACTTTCTGTCTGAAAGTTCAGGAAAGAGTTGGAAAGGAGGCGGGAGGGGAAACCAACAAAAAGACAAAATAAAACAAAAACCCATGGCTAGCAAAAGGAAGTTGATTGCTCAGATGCCACTTAATATCTACCACCACGTGCCCCCACTCTCACATCTTGGCTCCAAATCCAGTGAGGACTTGGTAACATATGAGCAACTGGAGAAGAATAACCAAAAGAGGAAAGGGAAACAACCATAGAGAATGCAACTGGAGACTGAGAATGAGGTGATGTGATGAGGGCACAAGTAAAAAGACTCTTCATGTCCTTAAACATTGTCATCCAGTTGACAGACATCTAAGATATTAAGTATGGTTAGGGAGCCAGCAGGGGCTGGGAGGTAGTGGCCACCTTCATTTATCACAGCTAAATCAATATATGATTTGTTATTTAAATCTATTAATATCAGTATATAAACACAGTTCTTGATGTATATATTGAATTTAATATCCCCATGAATATTCAGAAAGGACAATACACCAGCATGCTCATATACAACAACCTTCTCTCAGCAATCATCTAGCCTCACTCTAAACTGTATTCCTGGCCCCATGTGAGCACTGAATAAACAAAGATGACAAAATAACTGGGCACTCTCTTTTGAAATGTGCTAATATTGTTACTATACCAGTCATTGTCATGGTTGGTCAAACATATTGGTTAAACCAACAAAAGTTGAGCCTCCTTAGTCAGTGGATAATTTTTATATGGGGTGGCTCCTGAGGGAAGGATTTTAATATATTAAAGAGAAAAAGAGCATCCCAGATAAATGGAAATGAGGAAATGAGGGGGGAAATCTAGCTTTTGGAAGATAGAATAGTACCTGCCTGACCTGACAAGGAGTCAAGGTCACTTACTGAAATCAAGTAAGAGAAAGAGGGATTTCTGCTTTGCTTATAGTGTAAAGTCTTTGGATAGAGATTTGGCTGGGAAGTCAGAAGATCAGCGTTCCATTTTGTAATATTGAGCCAACCAGTCGTAAACTGTTTATGTTTTAATTCTAATCACAGACACATTTATCTATCATGTAATGCACATTCTAGACTGAATAAGAACACAAAGCAAATTACTTTGAGCTCTTGAAAGAATTTATTCTAGTTTAAGAAATTGTTTTAAGATATTATATTCATTCACTTTTAAGAAAATCTTTATTGTTGAGATTATTACAGATGTCCCTCTTTTTCCCCCCATTGCCTCTCTCCATCAGTTCCTGTCCCACCCAAGGCTTTCGCCACCTTATTGTCTGTGTTCATAGGTAATGCATATATGCATATAAGATCTTGGTTTAATCTATTCCTGCACCCCTCACCCCCTTCTCTCTGAGAAGCCTTAATCTGTTCCATTTCCATGACTCTGATTCTATTTTATTCTGTTCATAGATTTCTTATTCATTTATTTTTATTTTTAGACTCAATTATTGATAGGTATGTATTTGTTGTTCATATTTTTATCTTCTTCTTCTTCCTCTTTTTAAAGAACATCCTTCATGCCGAGACCGGTTTGGCTCAGTGGATAGAGCGTCGGACTGCGGACTGAAGGGTCCCGGGTTCGATTCCGGCAGGGGCATGTACCTTGGCTGCGGGCACATCTCCAGTGGGGGGCGTGCAAGAGGCAGCTGATCGATGTCTCTCTCTCATCGATGTTTCTGACTTTGTATCCCTCTCCCTTCCTCTCTGTAAAAAATCAATAAAATATATTAAAAAAAAAAAAAGAACATCCTTCAACATCCTATGCCAGTGGTTGGCAAACTGCGACTCGTGAGCCACATGTGGCTCTTTGTCCCCTTGAATGTGGCTCTTCTATAAAATACTACAGCCCAGGTGAGTTTATTTTGAAGAAGTGGCATTAGAAGAAGTTTAACTTTAAAAAGTTTGGCTCTCAAAAATTTTTTTAATTGTTGTACTGTTGATATTTGGCTCTGTTGACTAATGAGTTTGCTGATCACTGTCCTATGTAATAAAAGCCTAATATACTAAGTATCTGGTCCTCTGGTTGTCCATTCAACCAATCAAAACGTAATATGCTAATGATATGCTAAAGCTGATCAACCGCTCGCTATGATGTGCACTGACCACCAGGGGACAGACGCTTCAACCAATAGATTAGCTTGCTGCGGGGTCCAGCCAATCGGAACTGAGCAAGATGGGCTGGACACAACCTGGAGCCCTCCTGTGGTCCCTCCCTGTCTAGCCAACCTCCCATATCCCTCCCCAGTCCCAATCATGCAGCCCCAATCATGCCTAGCCTGTACTCTCTTGCAATCTGGAATCCCTTGGGGGATCTTGGAAATCCTGTTTCAGCCTGATCCTGCAGGCCATGCTGAGGGATTGCATTAGTGCATGAATTTGTGCACCAGACCTCTAGTTTCATAAAATACTGTTTTTGTGGTGATGAACTGAGCTTTTACTTGTCTGTGAAGCTCTTTATCTGATCAATTCTAAATGATAGCTTTGCTGGGTAAGCTTGGTTGTAGGTCATTGCTATTCATCACTTTGAATATTTCTTGCCACTCCCTCCTGACCTACATAGTTCTGATTCTCAGAATCCTCTACTCTGCTGTTGAATCCCTGTATATTATTTTTTATTTCAGTCACTGTCTGCTTAATTTCTGACTGGTCCTTTTCCATGTGTTAGGCATTCTCACTAAATTCCTTGAAAGTTTCACTAAGTCTCTTGGAGAGTTCTAGAAGATTCTTGAGTAACCTTATATCTAGGATTTTGAACTCTATATCCAGTAGTTTGCTTTCTTCCATTTCTTTCATTTGTGACATATTTCTTTGTCTCTATATTTTGGCTGCTTCCTTGTGTTTGTTTCTATATATTGGATAGAGCTGCTATGTCTCCTTGAGTTAGTAGAGGTGCTATAGGGCCCAGTGGCTCAGCCTCCCCAGTCACCTGAGGTGGGAATTCTAGGTGCACCTCTTTGTGGACTGGACCACAATCTCATTGTAATTAAGACTTGATTGCTGTTTTGTCACTGGGAGGAATTGACCTCTAGACCAATTGGCTGTGAGGATCAGCTGCAAAAACAGTGGGAGAGCTGCTGTGCAGGAGACACCATTATGGAGCAGGACTTGCTTCAGTGGGGCTTTAGTGCTCACTGAGTCTGCCCCTTGAGTGTGTCCCTTATGGATGTGTAGAGTTGTAATCTGGTATGGTCTGATACTGACCACTAGACACACTGGCTCTTAGGTCTCTTAGGATGTGCAAAGTTAGCCATTGCCTGAGGCCACCCAGCGGGAACTACCAAGAGATGTGCAGATTCCTCCTTTTTGTATCAGGTTTGGAAGTGCCCATAAGAGGCCCAACTGTGAAGAAAAGCTGTCTTGGGCCTTTTATTGATAGCTTTGAGGCTACCTGACCCAGCTGCAGCTTGTTAGAGATATTCAAGGACAGGCCATTCATATGCAAAATGCACTGCAGGCAGCTTGAGTGGAATTGTAAATTGAGTGAGGTGGGGTCTTAGGAAATTACCAGGCCTGAGCAAACAGAAATGACTGCCAGTTATCCCTGTGACCAAGGAAGTCCTCGCACAGGAATGATGACCCATGTGAGTACCTAAGTCTGGGAGAAAGCTGCACTCAAGTTCTTGCTCCAATGCCAGACAAATGTGTTCCCAGAGCCTCTCCCTGGTGCTAGCGCTCAGAGGAAGCAGGATCTTGCAAGTTCAGTTCATGATGCTGGCCTATTAAGAGGAACAGCTGGGTCTCCAACAGCTTCTGAGTTATTGAGCTCCAATCTGCACTGGTCTTTACAGCCCACTGTTACAAGGGATTTCTTTTTCCAGCTCTGGGACCCTGAGCTGTGGGTGGTGTGGGGCAGGGACCTCTAGCTTCTCTGGCAGCCTCCACAGAGATTATCTCTCCCCTGATTAAAGGCACACATAGGTGTCAGTCCAGCCCATTCCATGCCTCCATACCTCCTACCAGTCTCAGTGAGCTTTCTTCTTTATTTCTCTAGTTGTAGGACTTCCATCCAGCAGCATTTTTCCAGCAGTTTTGGATGATGGTTGTTTTGTATTTTAATTCTAATTTTGATGTGGTTGTGGGAGTTGTTGCCATCTTGGTTCTCTCTCATTCACTTTTACATATGGTTTTGCTAAAAGACAAAAATTGTTATGAAACTCATCTTGCTGTTTTGGTAAAATTGGTAAAAATGTCTTTGTTTTTTCTGAGCATAAGAAAAAAATTATTGTCTTTGGATAAGTAGATTATCAATCATTTTTCCCCTTAAAAGTAGCATCTGTTTTATTCCTAAGTAACCTAAAAGATGACATATAAACTTATAAGATTTTGTTTAAAGATAAGTTAAATGCTTAAAGATAAGTTAAAAGTCAGGTAGCCCCAAACCTATCAATAAAAGTTTTGAGTCCTGAGTTTGTTTATTCTTTCTGTGTAACACAAATTGAATTTTTCCTACCTTGAATTTTAGCATTTTCAAAAGAGGTTAACACATAGAGGCACGTTTCTTTCAAGTATATGTTTTAGGGTAATTTTATTTTTACACAAGCCTACTATCTTATTTTTCTATTACTTAATAGCATTTGAACATGCAGTATTTGTCTTTCTATGTCTGGCTTATTTCACTTATCAGAATGTCCTCCAAGTTCATCCATGTTGTTGAAAATGGCTGGATTTCCTTTAGAAGACTTTATTATTTTAGAGTAGTTTTAAGTTCTCAGCAAAACTGAGCAGAAAGTACAGAGATTTCCCATATGTCCCTGTCTCATAACATTTTTAAGCACCCTTACGCCCCCACAATTATATTTAAAGAAATAAGTGATCCACAAAATGGAACATTAACTAAAGTAGGAGTTATAACTCTGAAATTTGTAGAAGAGAACCTAGAAGTAAATCTTTGTAGCATTAAGGTAAATAAATATCTCTTGAATAGGACATAAAAACATATAAACTCTGAAAGAAAACAAATCGATAACACATTTCATTAAAATAAAAATACTTTTTTGAAAGACACATTTTAAAAAATCAAAAGATAAGCCAGAAACTGAGAAAAATATTTATAAAACACGTTTAATGAAAACCTTATACACAAAATAACATAGAACTCTTTATGAGTAAGTAATAAAAGGATAAGTAAGTCAATTTAAGAAATGGGCAAAAGATATGAATAGAGTGAAAAGGTCCTTGATCTTTTTTCTGGCAAAAAGTGACAGAGGTGGTCCAAGTTTTTATTTAAGGACCAAGTAATAAATGTTTTAGTTTTTGCAGGCCTCATGTGGTCTCTGTCATATATTTCTTGTTTATTTGTTTACGTAACCCTTTAAAAATGTTAAGACAAAAATCTTTAAAGAATTAAAAAACAACAACAATACCTCACTAGCTGTAAAAAAAGGGGTTGCAGGCCAGATTTAGTCATTGGATCTTAGTTTGCTTACCTTTAGCCTAGGCTCTAAGTGGAAGAGAAAAACAAAAACAAACAAACAAAACAAAGTAATGAGAATTCTTAACAGCTCTTTCTTCATATGTGTTTATAGATCAAATCTTCAGTATCTGCATGGTCTAAGGAATCCCAAGCCAAAATATATAATTAAAGTAGGTCTGTGTAAATAAAGGCCAGAGATGCTGAGGATGTCATTTCTGAAGAATGGGTTCTTAACCCCGATTAAGAGCAGCAAGATGAAAACACAAAATTGAACATGATTGACCAAATAACTAGTGATCTAGAAGGTAGATCTCAAGAACACACAGACACAAGACCCATACAGAAAGATATTAAGGAATATAAAATATGGTTAAAAGATATGATGGCTGGTGTGAGATGGACTAAAATAATCCAATCAGTTTCAGAAGGAAAAATATAGAGGAAAGCATGGGGAGGTAATATTAAAGATGATACATGCAAATAATTTTTCAGAATTAAAGAAAGCAGCAATTTTCATATTCAAAATTATAATTAATCACTAGTAGGAAAATTAAAAAAAAATACTGAAAGTCACATTATGGTTAAATTGTGGAACTACAAAGCAAATCAGAGTTTGAGGAGAGCTAGAGAGAAAAGACATTTTGCCTAGAAAAGCATTAGTAGATTGACAATGCTATTTTTTACTCATCATTTCCCCACTCCTTAATAACTAGACACAAAGCAGGTGAGCAATAAATAATTACTGAATATCTGAGTGAGTCATTGATGGAATATTAAATGATGAGGTAAGGAAACAATGTCAGGCCATTCTATATCAATGAAAATTTCCAATTCATATTCTTCTTCATTTTATCAGTGTAGTAGAATTCATGATTTCTAGTTTAAAATTTCCAATTCATGTTTGTTTTTGCTGAGATTCTACTTTATTTTGGAGATTCTTTTGCCACTCAATAGTTTTGCTATTGCTTATATGCTCCCAATAGGAGCCCTCATAATTGATAAACACCTAGAGATCATAATAAAATATCTGGATTGCCTATGTTTTCCTGTTTACAATCCAATCAGCAAGTGGTCAGTCTCCCAAAATATTCATCATTGTTTTGGATTTCCATAACAGTAAATTCTTCAGGGACATAACTTTTTTCCTCATTATTTCTCTTACTAGTTGCAGGGCTTTCCTTAAGTTTCTTTATATTATTTAATTCTCACAACAGTCCTGTAATACATGAAGAGCCTAAAATTCAGAGGGATTAGATGACGTGTTGAACATCATACAGCAGAGGTAGATCAGGCAGAGTCAATTCTTCTGAGTCTTTGCGAACTTGTTTGGTGGTTTTATCAGGGGAGCACAGGTACTCCCATACCCTTAACCAAAGACTGGTCCTCTCTTCTGGGGAAAGGTTGTCCTCTTCAACCAAGCCAGCAGCTTTGGGAGGGACTCAGTACATTGATTGGTGAGGGAGGAGGGGAACACCCAGCCAGCCAGTTCAGCTGAATCAACCTTGGTGATCAATGGAGTGACAGATCACCCTCACATTGTGACTCTTTGCAAAGTGCTCTTTCTATCTCCCCCTTTCACCATGTGTTAGTTGAAAGAGTTACTAACTGTGATAGAATTGTTGTTCCCAATTATTTTCTGACTCCATGAAGAAGAATTATACATTCTTTTCATATATTGCTATATAATTCCATTACTACTCTTCCTACCCACACCCTCTTTGAGAAGAACATACTTTCCTACTTGGCCATTTGAGTAACTTTGGCCAATAGAATGAGAAGGGGAATAACATAAACCGTGTCTATGCAATAGCTCTTATGCCCATTTCTCTTTCCTTCTACAATGAGTATAGCATGATTTATATATGGACTACTTTTTCAGCTTAGATCCTGGATCTAAGTTGGAGCTGATCCATACCTGATGTGTAATATAAGCAAGAAATAAACAATTGTATTTGTAAGCCACTGAGTTTTGTGGATTGCTTGTTACTGAAGTTTATCTCAGCAAATACTAATATACTAGCTAATATTTATTGAGCAGTTAGTGTACCAGGCATTGTACTTAGGACTTTTCATAAAATATGTTACTTAATCTTTATACAAACATATGAAGCTGATAATAATATCCTATTTTATGTTTAAAGAAACCAAAGCTTAAGAAAAGTCATGTAAGGTATAGTATTGATTTAAAATTCAAAATTAGGTTATATGATACCTGATTCTTGGAAATCAACTCCTCTGTCAAAATCCCTCCATCTATCTCAGGACACAGGAAACCCAGAATTTTAGTGGACCAAATTTCAATTTTTAAAAAATACCAGAAACATTGTAACACGACATGATTTATTTTAAGTACTTCCAAGATATAAATTCCTCAAATGGTAGAAAAATGTATCCATTTACTATTTATGGACTCAAGGTACCAAGCCATACAGAGGGGTTTTTATTTTCTTACTTATGCATTTGGGAGCATCTTCTGCAATATAAAATTTAACAAAAAAATCTCTCTACACAATTATTTATGTTTTGCTTTTAATTACGGTATTAGTGGTTCAAGCCCAGTCAGGGCTGGAATATTTATTTTGAAAGGCAGTATACTGCAGCAGATAAAAAATAGTCATCTAAGATTAAGGAGATCTGATTTAAGGCCTTTCTTTCAAAACCTACTGGAGGTTTAATATCTGACATATCACCCTGATCCCAATTACCTTAGGTGCAAAATGGAGCTGAAAATATTTCACAGCTTATTGACTGGGAGCTGGAAATAAATGAGCTCTGTAGGAATTGTATGGCTCTGAGTACTATGATTAATTGTTCTACATTAGTCGACAACCTGATGCCTGAGATGTAGGGGAAAAAAGGGGAGAGTGGAACCAGAACTGCTCTGGTAGACAAGATCCATATGCTGGTTCTAATTCTGCTGCCATTTTGTTTTGTGATTCACAACAAATCACTCATGCTATCTAAGCCTTGTTTTGCCATTTCATTGTCCAGTTTGGTCTCTTAAATAATGAGGAGATAGGAAAACATGGCCCTTATCTCCTGATAGCTTGACGAGGCATTGCTTCTAAACTGGGCAAATTTAAGTACTTTACATCTCGCTTTTCAAGTAAAACTATAAGTTAGGTTACTTCCAACATATTCTGTGTCTCAAGTTCAAGGTGATATGAAAATTTACTATCCTATCTAATAAAAGAGTAATATGCAAATTTGACCACACCTTCGCTACACCCACAAGCCACACCCACAGCCATGTCCATCAGGAGCAGATTATGCACATAAACCCCAACCAAGATGGCTGCCACCACTGAAAGCAGGAGGAAGGCTTGGGTTTCCATAGCAACAGAGGAAGCCAAGCTTTCTGCTTGCCGTTGCTGGCCTAGGCCTCCACTCAATGCTACAAAGTTTTAATTATAAAAGATAGGAAATGACGGCAGCCACTAACCTGGAGAGAACAGAGGCTTGGGTTTCCCTAGCAATGGAGGAAGCCAAGCTTTCTGCCTGCCCGTTGCATGCTTACACCTCCACTCTAGGCTACAAAGTTTCAAACAGAAATGGCTGTCACCACAGATTGAGCAGAAGTTTTGGCTCTGCTCCAGGCTACAAGGTTTCAATTGTAGACATAAATTAATCCCAGATCCCAGGGCCTCCACTTGGGTCACTTGGGGGCGTGGCTGGCCTGAAAACCTCCACAGACTCCTTGCCCAGGTGGCCCCTCGCCCAAGGGAACCTCTACCCTGATTCAGGACACTCTTCGGGGCAAACCAGCTGGCCCTCACCCATGCATCAGGCCTCCATCCTATCTAATTTTCAGATTGACCATCACTTCAACACACAAGAAGGCTGCCCCCATGTGGTCAAAGATCTTGCCCCCATGTGGACACAAGATGGCCACCACAAGATGGCCAGCAGGGGAGGGCCTTTGGGAGGTTCCAGGCCCTGCAAGGAGGGCAGTTGTGGGTGATCAGACATTTGGGAGGGACCAGGCCTGTAAGGGAGGGCAGTTGGGGGGGATCAAGCCTTCAGGGAGGGCAGTTAGGGGTGACCAGGCCAGCAGAGGAGGGAAGTTGGGGGGGCAAACAGGCTGGCAGGGGAGCAGTTAGACATCAATTAAGGTGGCTGGGTAGTGGTTAAGGGATGATCAGGCTGGCAGGCAGAAGCGGTTAGGGGCTATCAGGGAGGCAGGCAGGTGAGCAGTTTGGAGCTAGCAGTCCTGGATTGTGAGAAGGATGTCTGACTGCCCGTTTATGCCCAATCCTGGTAGCATAAGGCCTAAATGGGCAGTTGGACATTCCTTGAGGTGTCCTAGATTGGAAAGGATGCAGGCTGGGCTAAGGGACATCTCCCCGTCCCACCCAGCCCCCCGTGCACGAATTTTGTGCACCGGGCCTCTAGCAGGTTATATTTATCCATATTTTTCTAATGAATGTTTCTTTTGTCCTTGCATGCCTGTTGTTTGCACAGAGTATTTTACAAAATAAATCATCAGTAACTTTTCTTCTTGATGATGACTTTTCTCTGGTCTTTAATATTTGGAATGCCATAATGTTTCATTTAGTCATATTCTGTAGAGCACATTTGCTTATAAGGAAATATTTTATTTTTTAAAAAACATTTTTGTTTATTTCAGAGAAGAAGGGGGAGAGAGTGAGGAAGAGACAGAGAGATAGAGAGATATATATAGAGAGAAAAACATCAATGATGAGAGAGAATCACTGATCAGCTGCCTCCCAAAAGCCCCTCAAATGTCTGTGGATGGGGTTCAAAGTGTAACAGGCCCTCCAGGTTGTGTCGGATTGACCCTGCAACCCAGGCATGTGCCCTAACTGGGACTCAAACCATGACCTCCTGGTTCATAGGCCAACACTCAGCCACTGAGCTGTGCCTGCAGGGCTACAAGGCAAATATTTACTTTAGAATATGAAGGCAGCACCAACTCTCTACACTGATGGCCTCCTGTATTGTGTAACTGGTTCAATTCTCTCCTTCTTACAGACATGCATTTATATAGATTCCATTTGATAAAGGTATTTAAAAGTAAAAGGGTATGCTGCTGTGATTTTAAATCTTATCCTTTAATAGTCATATATGTAAAAAATTGAATGATACGTAGGATGGTATATTCAAATTCGATTTCTCATCTAATATTTGTAGTATTTGGTTTCTTCTGAAGCAAATCCAATAGGTGATAATTTATTAAGTTCTTGCTCCTGTAATAGTCATTCTGTGAGTGTCTGACCCCACTTAAGACACTTAGGTTGGATGTTTCTCGAATCTGGGAGCACTGTCACAGCACTAGATCACCTCACCTAACAGGCTCCAGGGAAGGCGGACCCGACGTGGCAGCTTGTAGCTACACATTAGCGTGGTTTGTATTGGAGCCAATTGCAGCCTGACCTCTCCTCCCAGTAGAGGCAGTGTAGTGCCATCTGTACATCTTTTAGTCACATTAAATCATGTCATCTAAAGGGCCTGTGACTGTGAACGAGTTTACCTTACGCTTAGGGAAGAAATGAGTCCAACTGCCCGACTAAAAATCCGTGTTCATTTGCACTCACCAAGTCTCATATTGTTTTAATCCTTTCTTTTCTGGATTGGTAATAATGCTGTCAGAAACTGTTTCTGTTTAACATTTGCTGCTGTTATAAATAGACTATTAGTAAATACATAAAACTTTATTACTAAGGTAATTCAAACTATTTTTATGTAACATAGATCTCAGGGTTAGAGTTTAAATAATATTCCCAATTTTGGTGTGGATATTTTCAGGCATAATTTGACCAAAGTGTTCCCGTGGCAAAACGTAGTAATTTGAAGGATTTAGGAATATCATGGACACAAGTCACTCTAAAGGAAAAATAATTGAAATAATCAAGTTTATTTTCTTAATACTCACCCGAGAATATTCTTCCACTGATTTTTAGAGACAGTGGAAGAAAGAGGGAAAGACAGAGAGAAATATTGATGTGATTGGTTGTCTCCTGCATGCCCCTGACCAGGACCTGGGCAAGGGAGGAACTGGCTAGGGCAGAATTAACCAAGTTTATTAAAGGAACTCCTTCAGGGTCCATGGACTTATGACCTAGGCCTGTACCATCCTAATACACCATCACCCTAGGCTCCGGAATTTATTTTTTTTCTTCCACAAAACAGCATGTGAATAGGCTCAGGCTAATGACAGCCCTCACCAACCAGAACTTTGCTTGCAGAGAACTGGGCAAGATTAACTCTTTGTGCTGAGCTTGCTAATGTTATAGAACATGATTATAGGTGAGCCAGTGACCATCTCATGTTTACAGGGAGTGAATCTGCCTAATAAATTCCAACCTTTGGGCCAGAGCAGCAACAGGACCCCCGTGCCCTTGGACTTAAAAATTATATGAACTTTTTGTTGCTTGGTTTGTTCTTTTTAAAAAAAAATATTCTGAAAGTGTGGTCCCTGGAGAAGTTAGAGATACATGCTCATTCTTGAGCCCTCCTCCTTCTGAATTAGAATGTCTAGGGATGGGGTTCAAAGTGTAGCAGGCCCTCCAGGTAATTCTGATGCACTTAATGTTAGGAAACTAGGTGATGTTATTTGGAATTGTTTCTGGCCATCTTCGATTGGTGAGGTCCTGATATGTCCATGACAAACAAGAAATTGCATGACATTGCTGATAGCAGATTAGGATTTGGATTTAAAAAGTATTCTCTCCTGACAGTACCAGGAACCTCATTTTTTATTAGGGTTTTTTTTTTTTTTTTTTGCACAAGATAAATGGAGTCTCTGATCTCAGGCTAGTACTGTAATAATTTAGTTTCAAGTAGAGTCACAGGCCTTTTGAAGACAAATATTGAATAATCTGTCCCATCTGGGACTTCAAATCATTAGAATTTTTGAAACAAAAATAGCTGCTTGATTAGTTTCAGTATCTAAATTTAGAAGAGAACTTTTATACATTGTCTCGAAAAGAGAATTCAGTCCCCCAATCTAAATACCTCTGCCTTTGATCCAAATCACTCCAACTTACTTTAGTATAAGAAGATGCCTTTCTTTTCAACTGGCTTAATTAATATAAAAATCCAGTCAGAAAGATTTTATGAGTTAGTGACATGCTCTCTGATTACCAATAAAGAATATACAAATATATACTTCTAGAAATATTGTATAGATATTTAAAAAACATACCTGTTCTTTACATGCTTATGAAAGTAGAATATGCCATGTAAAGCATTGGATTTCCATTAGTCTAACTTGCAACAATTATTTACTAATTGTAAGATTTAGACTAACAAGCACAAATAACTTAATCTATAAAATTTTTGCAAATAAATTGATAAAATTGGCAAAATTGTTTAATTAGTATTTAATCATATTAGAGGCTATATTATATGAAATTGTCTTTTGCAGGTTATGAGTCTATCATCTCCGCAGATCAAAGGCCTTGTGGAAGATGTGGCCTGTATGGCCATTACGGGAGCCTTTGATCTGGATAAAACCTGATGGTGCAGGGATGTGGATATCCTATATAATAAAAATGTAATATGCAAATTGACTACCACACCCTTACACAAGTGAAGTTTGGTAATTAAAGAATATTTTAAGTTATGTGTATTATTATATATTTTTAAAAATTTCAATTCATATTTTATTTCTTTGTTCAGTCAAGCTGCTTTCTGAATTTATAGAAAAGGTAGTCAAGTAGGTGGAAGGCTAAGTATTTTTGGAAAAAATTCAGCCATTTTCCACCTGCTGGTAGCTGTGGGTATAGCCACTATTTATCTAACTTATCAGTCTCCAAGGTAGTGTATCTTAATCTTTGATTTATGTATTTTTGCAAGAATTGTGTTAGTAACTTGTTAGCTGTCTAGACATCCCCTCCTTGAAATTCCAGAGAGCAGCTCAGGAATCTGAATTTCTACCAACACTAATATCAGGGATAGTGTTTATAAATCATACTTTATAAAATATTTGCAAAGGACTATAAAATCCAGAGCTAATAAATGATTGCTGTGCCACATAATACACATAACTTAAAATATTCTATAATTACCAAACTTCTCTTTTCTTTTTCACTTGGCCATGCACATGAAAAATGCTATAGCCTTGATTTCACCCTTCTCTCTTAATTTTAGACCATGCCCTCAAAGGTCTTTATTACTTGCTTTTTGCTTCTTTTCTGCTTGCTATTATCACTTTCCTGAGTTTTTGGGTTTTGTTCCTGTTTTGTTTTCTGTTGTTTTTTTCTGTTTGTTTTTGTTTTTGATGCTTGATTGATATTGTCTCCCTGTAGTAATAAAAAAAAAGAACTATTATTTGTTCCAGTGTTTTCTGTTTCTCTCAGTGATATCAGCTTCTGTTTCTTATTTCGGGGCAGAAAGGAAAAAAAAAACCTATGAATGGGGAATTCTGATTTCAAGACTAGCCATTTAAAGAAACTTCCTCAAGTGCCAAGCATTTTATTTAGAATCATCCAGAAATCCTGCAAAAAAAAAAAATGTAGATTCCATGGTTCTTACCTTTTTCCTCCTGGCATAAGATGATTTTTTTTTCTTTAAGAAGACAAAGACTACACTTACTAGCTCCTAAATTATTCCATTTCTATAATCTAGAATTTCTTCCTGTTTTAGCAGTATCTATTTTTAAAAAAGAACTATTAAGACTGATCCTACTAGTCTTTCAATTATTTCGATCTTCTGATAGTGGGCTTTTCTGTGACAGCAGCAGTGTGGTAGGTCCAGACACCACCCACTCCCATTTTTAAGCAAGAGCTGCAGTGCCAGATCGCTAGAGTTTACCTCTTCACCGTCTTGGCTTTGCTACAGAAGAAGCAGGTGTACTTGGCTTGTTAGCTGACTTCATGACATATTCTGCATTCATAAGCATGTGAAGAACAGGTGTGTTTTCTGATGGAGCTGCCATAACAGGGATCCATATTTACGGTGATTCTGACGGTGGCACATGTAGTCATATAGATGCAATTAGGTTGGAAGCTCTAAAGTTTTATCAACGGATTTTTTAATATTATTCTTTTACCAACACAGATTTCTTATAGGGCCTGTTTGACTTTTGTTTGCATTTTTAACCTCCTATAGGTTTTATTTCTTCTATTTAAAATTTTTTCCCAGCATTCCTCTTTCTTATATTCTTTCTTCTACCAAAGCATCCATTCAAATGGATTTAACAAATGTCCTTTTCTTTTTAGAAGGTACTTGCAAATAAGAGTAAATACTACTGCTCGTGTGCTTTTGAGTTATCATTACTTTATTAATCTTTAAGAATTTTTTTAGATCTGGAATTATATAGGATGAGCTAAATTCTCCAGCGGAGCTGAAAGAGAAGTTGCTGTCTATGCTGAAAACTCTAAATAGAAAGCTCTCTTTAATACCTCTCTGTGGGACCCTTCATTTGCCACTGAACATGAATTTACTCTGTCACTCGTGAAGCTGTATTTTTTTTATAGCAGCGTGGACTTTGAAAATAATTAGTACCATTATGATAATATGAAACAAAGTTGAAATCATTGACATTCCTGGCATCATCTTCCCAGGTTCCTCTTCTACCCAGTCTGGGCTGTGTTCCTATGTGGCTTCATTCAGCTAAGGCTGATAAAGAGTAATAGTCATCTCAGGAAAAGTAAGAAGGTAGATCTTTTCTTGTGTATGGTTTATGAGAGTGCATTGTTACCCCCAAGGAAAGGCAGATCATGTGAGCCTCTTGAAGAAAAAGTACACTATTTTATACTCTAACAACTCATCTACTTTCTATGATCAAGTGACATGTGAGAATATTCTAGAAGCATGTAAATCATTAAGTAGATTAAGCCAGCATAGTTCATACACAAACTAATAGAAAAAGAAACAAGCCAAAAGCTCAATATTCTACAAATATAACTGCCCATTTCTATTTCAAATAATGTGTTATACTATATACTAGGGGCCCAGTGCACAAAATTTGTGTGTGGGAGGGAGACCCTCAGCCTGGCCTGCAGCCTCTCACAAATCAGGACCCTTTGGAGGATGTCCAATTGCAGGTTTATGCACAGTTGGGCCTAAACTGGCAGTTGGACATCCCTTTCACAATCCAGGACCCCTCACTCTTAACTGCCCACCTGCTCATTCCTTATCATTTGGTTCATTGATCCTTAGCACTGCTGGGGAGACAGGAAAGGCTCCCGCCACTGCTGCTACACTTGCCAGCCATGAGCCTGGCTTCTGGCTGAGTGGCACTCCCTCTGTGGGAGCACACTGACCACCAGGGGGCAGCTTCTGTGTTGAGCATCTGCCCCCTGGTAGTCAGTGCACGTCATAGTGACCAATCATTCTGGTCGTTCTTCGTAAGGGTTGCTGAGCTTTTATTATATAGATACAAGGGGCCCAGTGCATGAATTTGTGCACCTTGAAAGGAACTGTGGGCTGCAGTGGGCACAGGGGCAGATCTCATCCCATCCTCCATGCCCCTGCCAAGCTCTTCCCACTGTAGCCCCATCCTCTCTCTGCCAGCAGTCCTGCTCCCACCGCCGCTGCTGCTCCCATGTGCTGACAGCGCAGGACCCGCTCAAACCCTCTGACAGTGCAGAGTATTGGGGTTGGTTCCAGCAGTAGGTATGGTGGAGTTGGCACTGTCAGTGGATGCAAATAGTGGTTCCTACCCCCATCACCCCTCAAGAGCAGGGGGAGGTGGAGAAGCCCTCAGGAGCAATTGGGACAGGCAGCTGCCTCTCACACCTGCTGACGGTGCTGAGTGATCAGGGCCAGTGCCAGGTGCCAGCAGTGGGTGCGAGTAGGGCCCACACCAGCAGCAGGTGCAAGCGCTGGGCTGGAACATGGCAGGTGGTAGCAAAGCATTTTCAGTAACAATCACCTGCCCCACCATCCCACCGCGGCCGACACTGGCTGTGTTCCGCACTCTGCTGCCTGCCATGTTCCCCAGGCACCCCCTGTGGTCAGTGCACTTCATAGTGACTGGTTGTTCAGTTGTTTGGTTGTTCCACTGTTCAATCTATTTGCATATTAGGGTTTTATAAATATGGATAAGTATTAAAGTGGCAACGTTAGTATCTGGAATCAATGTTTGACTTAAAAAGAAGGAGAATCAGCCTTGGCCAATGTGGCTCAGTTGACTGAGCATCGTCTCATGCACTCAAAGGTCCCCAGTTCCATTCCTGGTCAGGGCACATGCCCAGGTTGCAAGCTCAACCTTAACAGAGAGTGTGCAGGGGGCAGCCAATCAATGTTTCTCTCTCCCTCTCCCTTCCTGTCTCTCTAAAATCAATAAAACATTTTTGTTAAAGGAGTCTCAAATAAGGAGAGAAAGACATGGCTTGTATTGAGTTATAGAGTCATCAGGAAAAAGGCACAATTAAAATCATATTTTTAAATACCCCCTTAAAATTTGTATTGAAGGAGAACCTACTAGGACAGACACTTCCTAATAAGTAATTGAGCTACTTCCTCTGATGTCGCCTCCAGCTTTTGACATATAATCTCTCCTGTTTTAAGTGTTTTCTTCAAATTGGGTACAATAATAACAGCACTTACCTTCGCTTTTATTATGCTAATACAAAATTACTTATTTAATTCCGTGTGTAAACACCTACAAATTATTTACTTTGAGGAGCCGGTCTCAACTTAATCAAGTAGGATGAGTGACAGGTATTGGTTTCCACGCCTTTTCCCTGTAACAGCGTATTTATTTCATCTTCCAGGCAGCACTGCTCTTGCTCTCAGGTAACCTTCAGGTATCAGATCCAGAACGTTTCACAGGGACTGCTCGAGGCGCTTCAGTTGCATTTGCAGGTGTTCTGTCCTCATTTGCTTCCCTGTTTTTTTTTTTTTTTTAATAGAACTATGGCTCCTCTGAGCATTTCAATCTGATTTAGGGGAAGCAAGGTTTCTGTCTTTTCCTCCTACTCCTTCTTCCCATTTCAATGAGCGAGTTACCAGTATCTGCGCAGAGCGGAGAGACAAGCAGCTCAGGTAGAGTCAGTGTCTCGGCCCCAGTCCTGAAAGTGATGAGGGCTTTCTTCCTCCCCTTACACTATTGGCTTCACATTCTTATAAAGTGAAAAGGCAGGGTTACTTCTGTTTTATCTTGTTTTCGTTTGCTCAACCTCCGTTTCTCAGTTCCGGATGTTCTGAAGATTACCTGTAGAGATCTGACACCCATCTCTTCTTGGCTCTGGAATCCTGGCAGATTAAACTATGAACACAATAGCACTGCATTCTTGTTAAGGCTGCCAGAGAAACACCCCCCGCCCTCGTCCTTAGTTTAGTAGTTGTCCAAATTTTTAAAATAAATTAGTCAAGTTTAAGAAGGGTGTTTAAAAAAAATAAATGTCAAAAGTTATGACTTGATGTGGAAATCGGTGTAGTCGTTTCTGATCATTTTGAAGGGTTTTCTTAGAATTTCAAGGCAGCTAGAATTTCTAGGGAACAATCTTATGTGAATTTGAACTTTATTTTTAAACAATTAATAATTAAAAAATATATATACGTTTGCCAGAGAAGTTTTTTTTTTTTCTTACAGATCTAGTTCACTATCTTAAATGACACTTTCAGGGAACTTTGCAGCAGTAGCTGTTTAAAAAATAAAAATAATAAAAAATTTCATTAAAATTAAAATAATGTGTCAGCAATTGAGCAAAGTGTGACCACTATAGTTGGGGAATATAAAATGTTTGGTTGAGATGGCTGAGAGCCAGCAATAAAGTGGGAGAGGTTTAGAACAACAGCTCCTCTCAACCTTACTATACAGAGATTAATTTCTGTTCCTTTTTTATTCTTTTCCTCTCCCCTTCCCCCTCCTTCTTACTTTTCTTAAATAAAATGATCAGACTCTGAACTCTCTGAAGCATAGATACTATCTTTTTTTTTTTGCTCTCCATTTCAGTATCCTAAAATGTAACTTAAAGTCCTTAAAGAAGTTTGCTTGTGGCTGTATCTCTGGCCACAGTAAATGCACAGTAAGTATTTGCTGAAAGGATGGATGGATTAATGGTTGGATGGATGGATGGATAAAATGCTGTACCACTACAGTTATCAACAAGTGGCCCTCTAACCCATATAAATTCTCTCCTATTATGTTTTGTTTTTCTGACATGATAATTACAAGTTTATGTCATAACTAGCTTCACCATTTTGCATATAAATATTCTCTGACTTTCAAAAGCCACCTACTAAAACTATTCATGTGCTTTTTGATAGAACAAGAAATATACCATGTAAATAACGATAAAACCAGAGAAAAGAACCATTGAAGATATTTGGAATTAGGCAAGGAACTTCTAATTTTTGCTTGAATGACTGTTTTATTTTTCAATTTCATGTGGCTGCTTTGTAGACTCAGCCAAAAACAAAATGCAGCTCCCTCCAGACCTCCCGCAGGGGAGAGCATGCTCCTGCCTTATTTGGCAATGCTTCTTTGTGCACCACATGTCCCCTTTCCACACAACTTCCATTCCCTGAAAATATAACCTTTGCTCTGGTGCAATGCCAGGAAAAAAACTGTTATAGCTGAATAACCGTATAATTTTTATGCTCAAATTGATTTACTCATCAAGTTTTATTTAATTGTGTGTGTGTGTGTGTGTGTGTGTGTGTGTGTGTGTGTGTGTATGTGTGTGTGTGATAAGTTATTTACCACTTTTAAAACACTCTTATAACTCTCCTCTGGTTTTTTCCCCCTGAGGTTGGTGAAGTATCCTAATTTCAAAAAGGTTGGAGGAAATTGGGGTTAATCATTCCTTATTTATATTGATATGTTTTTCTTCTTCAACTTTATAGTGCTACTCTTGCCCATCTTCTTGTCGATTAGACCAATTTAGGGACACATGTCAACCAGCTTCAACCTTTGCAATTAGAATTTATTTTAAATAATTAACTTATTATTACACTTAAATTTTTTTTTTCTTCATTCAAGGTGTCATTTCAAAATGGGACAGATACCTGCTTTGTGAGCCAACCACCCCTTCCTTTTGATGGTAGTGTTTGTTAATCTAGATCTCTACGATTGTTACCGCAAAGATTTGGGCAAAATTAATTCAAAGTAGTTTTTGCCAGAGCAGAGACCTATTTATCTTCTCTGAAAGCCTCTACCCAACACAATGTTTGCACATAGTAGGTACTCAATAAATATATGAGACTGATGGGGAAAGCTACTACTACCAATGCATATTGCTATTATAAGAGCAAAGTTTATAGGGAGAAAAATTATCTATTTTTCATCCTGTATTGTTTTAAAATAAAAGCTTAGTTACAGTAAATCACAAATACACAGAAATCCATTACACATTTTCTTTTAACCCTTCATTGAAGTCTCCTGGCTTCAAAGTGACATGTAAATGGACTTGTTTATGTTGATAGCAGCCCTTTAGGAGTACATTCCAAAAGCAGTGCATGATGATTAGACTGGGCCTCATCCACATACCTTGTGCTACTTTGAAAATGGGCTTCTTCAGAAAGGGATAAGCCAGAACAATACCGGTACATCTATGCTGTCTCTGAAAGTGTTCCCATTACATGAAACCACGCACACGTGTGGCAGAGATAATGTCAGAACTAATGTAGAAAAATAAGGCTGCTGCTTCTTTTGCGGTTCATTAACCGGCATTTGCTATTTGAGTGATGAAAACCTGCTTGTCATAGAAGGATGTGGATGTAGTCTGAAAATCCTGGTCAGTAACAAGGCCTTATATTTTCTAATTCAAGGATGATTACTAAGTGTTCAATTATGAAGTGACTCCAGATTATGAAGACATTTCATTGGCTCTGTCTCCTGTAAGGAGTAGAGGAGCACTTTTAGCTTCCTTTCTTCAGACCAAGTTATTGTGTAATGAAAATTCTTCCAAATTTGGAAATGCCTAATAACTATGCAGTTCTGATAGCACTAAATTAATTAATATTTAAACATTTTTATCTCCACAAGAGAATGCTATTAAAGAATCACTGGTTGCCAAAATACTCATATTTATCATTACTTTGTATGTTATCAAACAGAAGTGTGAATTAAATATTAATTTAAATTATTCTAAAATGTTTCAAAAATTCTATTAATTATCTAAATTATTTTAGGTTGTGGAAGAATCTGGCATACAAATAATAAACTTTATCAATATTTAAACAGAAGTGAATTAAATAACTTATTTAATATTACTGAGAAGCAATGTCTACAGCTCAAATCTGAACAAATAAAAAGCATATTTTGCTGTTTATTTTATATGATTGCAGGAGACAAACTGATTTCAAGATACAAAGATAATTAGAAACACACAGGCAAATGATAGCAAATATTTGGTAAATATGGCTTTTTAACTTTCCTGGTAGATTATGAAGAGATTTCATGCCAAGACTAAAAAAATCTGCTCAACATTTTATTTTTTATGGACTGATTCCATTAAGCTAGTGAGTTTTTCCAATATTTAGGCTGACTTCAGACCGAGCTATGAGTCCATGATTTTTCATTCATTTTGAATTTTTAAATTATTGATCCAAATCCCTAGTGAATAGGCATAATTGTGTGGGATTATTCCCTCTATTTAAATTAACCTCCAGGGTATTTTTCTTTTAGAAAAAGAGCTTTTTAAAATATATCTGTTGCCAAGACTGGTTTGGCTCAGAGGATAGAGCATCGGCCTGCGGACTGAAGGGTCCCAGGTTCGATTCTGGTCAAGGGCATGTACCTTGGCTGCGGGCACATCCCCAGTAGGGGGCGTACAAGAGGCCACTGATAGATGTTTCTCTCTCAGTGATGTTTCTGACTTTCTATCCCTCTCCCTTCTGCTCTGTAAAAAATCAATAAAATATATTTTTAAAAAATATATGTTTTTATTGGTTTCAGAGGTGAAGGGAGATGGAGATAGAAGCTTCAATGATGAGAGAGAATCATTGATTGACTGCACAACCCAGTATGTACCGGGGCATCAAACTGTGACCTCCTGGTTCATAGGTCGGAGCTCAACCACTGAGCCACGATGGCTGGACTCAAAGGTATTTGCCCGTGGTAAAGTTTTAACACACATATTTTTATAATTTCCACTCACTGAGATAATATCTGCCTGTTTTGTACTGTGTTTGTATAAATTAAATTATAATGACAAATAGGTATTAGATCATAGCCCCTGAAGTCTCATCATACAACTAGAAGCAATAGCTGATAATTTACAAAGAGAAAAATAAATTGATTCACAGTGATAATTTGCTAATGCTGAATAGTAAGTAGGTCTCAAAAAGCAATGAAGTCGAATAAAGAGAGTGTTTCATAAAACAGATGGAAAGCAAACAGAGGCTGTCGAAATAGAAGCAGCACTATCCTTTCTTGCTTGGCTCTCTCCCCCGTAGATTATATGAGGTCTTGTCAGAACATATATAAATTACTTGTTTGGAACCTAGAAAGAATTGAGGGCAGTAACCACTTGGCTGAGGGAAAAGGAATTCTGTGCTTTCAATTCTGAGTATCAGAAGCATGCCTCTTATAATCCTAACTGTACGTTACAGAACTTGTCCTACATGATGGTCAGAGGAAGCTGGCCTTTCTCCAGCTCCCAGCCACTGTGCTGGCTCTCAGATCTTCAAGTAGAGCAGTATGCCGTGAGGAGCAGCCACTGGAACAACCAACTCAAACAGAATCTCGGAGGATGGAGGAGCCAGGGTGAGGTTGAAATGGATAAAGAATATGGAAGGAGAAGTTAAGATGAGAGTTTTGGGGGTATACCATTTACCTTCTTTTAAAATTTTTCTTCTGCTATTATTTCCTCAAATTGTTTGGGTTGGACAAGAATATAAATGTGGATGGTATCAGGGGAGGGAAAAGAGGAAGGGACAGTTGGTCAAGTGGATTTTTTTCTCCTTTTCTCCTTATTCTTAGCTTTGCTTCACTCATGAATGTTCCCTGTACCGTTCCTCAGCCCCAGACATTTGCAATCTTTTTTGTCTTTCTGAAAGCCTAGGAGGAGGGGCCAGAGGTTATAACCTATAAAGTCTAACAAAGCCCAAAGAAGACAATCATTCTGCCATCTTTTTTTTTCTATTCTCTTAGCTTTTAGGATGAGGAGGATGAAGGACATTTTCTTTTCAGCCTAAAACAGTGCTGCTATTCTTCCCTGAAATTTGGGGACTACAATATACAAAGTATCTTGTGGCAAAGAAGTCTCCCATCTTACTCAAAGCTGTGCCTCAAGTAGCTTCCGTCTCTCTCTCTCTCTCTCTCTCTCTCTCTCTCTCTCTCTCTCTGTGTGTGTGTGTAACACAAATAAATACTGCAGCTCCAGGGGGGGCTAGTCTAAATATTATATCAAACTCAAAGAAACATGTTTAGCAAACAATGTGAATAAAAAGAAACCCAGATCCTTACTTTCTGCTATCAAAAATCATAAAAGGGAATCTTATTTAAAATTCACAATTTCACTTCTTGAAGTTCATTTACCACCTCTTGCTTTCCCACTTTCCCTCTTGCTGCTTTGAAACCTCTTTTTCTAGAGAAACCAAGATGGCGGCATAGGTAAACACCTAGGCTTTTGCCCCGCACAACAATTTCGAGAATAGAACTGAAGGACAAACTGGGCACTGTCCAGAATCACGGGAAGGCTGGTTGACTGGAAGATCTGAAACTGGAGAGACAGAGAAGTATACACAGATAATCAAAGCCTCTGCAAAGATCAAGTAAGGTGAAGACTCGCACGTGCGAGAGGACAGGATGTCTGAACCTGGCCGGGGTGCTCTGCGGAAAGGAGACAAAAACTTCAGGCTGCGCTGAACCCAGTTCGGTTTGCACTCAAAACCTGGGGGAACCAGGCCCTTATGGGGAGAACTTGGATTGCAGACGGAATCCCAGGGAAAGAGCCAGACGCAGACCTCCAGAGGCGATCGTGCAAGAGTGTGCAGAGAGGACAAATGGGTCGCTGGCTGTGTCTGTTAGGTGGAGGGAGCTCCGGCTAGAGGCAGAACTCTAGGGGCGTGCATGAGTGCTCATGGTGTGGGTGTTCTGTTGACTGTATGGCTGGCATCTGGCGGAAGGGAAAAGGAGTTCCAATTGCACTGAACCCAGGTGCTAAGTGAAAATCTGAGATTCCAGATTCATTGGGGACTGGACATTCTGGTAGCAGGCAAAATGCGAAGGCACCTTTATCACAGAGGTGCCTGCAGCAATTGCCTGCAGATGCTAGGACCTGGCGACCTTGTGGGCCAGGACTGATTGGAAGCCAAGGTTGTAGGCTCCACCCTGAAACTCCGCCCCATCCAGAAACTCCACCCCATCCAAACTGAGCACAGAGACTTTGTCAAGTTTGCAAGTCCTAGCGCATAAGGCTGTCTCCCAGAGTAAACACAGCTGATCATCACAGTCAGTTGGTCTGGAGGTCAATTCATCCCAGTTATACCAACAATAAACAAGACTTATCTGCAACAAGGCTGTATACACAGTCCACAAAGGGGTGCACCAAGAGTGTATACTCAGGTAACAGGGGAGGCCGAGACACCTAGCACACAAAGCTACCCAACCAACTCAGGGAAGCAGTGAAAATGGGGAGAGAAAGAAAGAAATGGAGATTGCAAACAAAAGAAATGGAGGAAAACAAATGACTGGATATAGAGGTCAAAACCACAGTTATAAGGATTTTCAAGAGGCTCCTAGAAAAAGCCCATAAGCTCAGCGAGAACCTCGAGGATATGAGCAAGACCCTCGAGGAGATGAGTGAGACCCTTGTGGATATGAAAAAGGACCAACTAGAAACTAAACATACACTGACTGAAATAAAAAATATTTTACAGAAACCCAACAGCAGACTAGAGGAATGCAAGAATCAAGTCAAAGAAATACCAAGAGGCCAAAAACACTCAACTGGAAAAGAAAAAAATAAAAAAGAATCCAAAAACTTGAGGATAGTGTAAGAGGCCTCTGGGGCAACTTCAAATGTACCAACATCAAAACTATGGGAGTGCCAGAAGAAGAGAGAGAGCAAGATACTGAAAACATATTTGAAGAAATAATGACTGAAAACTTCCCCCACCTGGTGAAAGAAATAGACTTACAAGTCCAGGAAGCACACAGAACCCCAAGCAAAAGGAATCCAAAGAAGACCACACCAAGACACATCATAATTAAAATGCCAAGAGCAAAGGACAAAGAAAGAATATTAAAAGCAGCAAGAGAAAAACACTTAATTACCTACAAGGGAGCACACATATGCTTGTCAGCTGACTTCTCAACAGAAACTATGCAGGTCAGATGAGAGTGGCAAGAAATATTCAAAGTGACGAATAACAAGAACCTACAACCAAGATTACTCTACTCAGCAAAGCTATCATTCAGAATTGAAGGTCAGATAAAGAGGTTCACAGATAAGAAGAAGCTAAAGGAGTTTATCAACACCAAACCAGTATTATATGAAATGCTGAAAGGTATTCTTTAAGAAGAAGAAAAGGGAGAAAAAGGTGTTTGCTTCAAACTAGAGCATGGATGGAACTGGAGAACATTATGCTAAGTGAAATAAGCCAGTCAAAGAAAGATAAGTATTACATGAACTCACTCATTTATGGAATACAATGAACAACATAAAATGATGAACAAAAACAGATCCAGAGACAGAAAAGCATTGACTGTCAAACCTCAGAGGGATGGTAGGGGAGATTGGGAGTAAGGGGAAGAGATCAACCAAAGGACTTTTATGCACACATATAAGCCTAATCAATGGACTCAGACACCAGAGGGGTGAGGGCATAAGTAGTGACGGGGGAGGAGGGGATTGGAAGGGGTAATGGGAGATGAGGACACATATGTAATACCTTAATCAATAAAGAAAATTTTTTAAAAAGCTCAAAAAAAAAAAAAAGAAAGAAACCTCTTTTTCTTTTCTTCCGAAGTTTCAATTCCTCATCATAAATTGCCTATGGTGAGGGCCTGATTCCTGTTTTACTTTTCTTTTCTATAAACATATCCATGTTCTCTCTCCAATAAATTTCTACCCTTTCTAATGCTCCTGGTACTTCCAGCACAGTACCATGCTGCCAGAACAGGCAGTGTTATTACACTGAAGCAAAGTGAGTAGTCATGGTCTCTGACAGCCCAGGAGACTTTTAGAACACAGTGAGGAAATCTTATTCCTTTTCTTGTCCCCAGTGCCTGGCCCAGAACCTAACGCCTATGATGTAGTCATTGCTTAATTAATGTTAGTAACATGAACATGCATTTATACTTTATCCGATAGATCTCTGATGAATCAATCATCTTTCTAAGCAATTCTGACTGACTATCCATCATTCTATTTGGTAATTCAACCTATGATTTGGTTTTCAACTTTGATATATCTTTAGCCTGACAACAGTTTAATTGTTGGACTATACAGAGCTGATCACAGTCTTACTATTTCTGTGCCTGATCAAATGAATATCTGCTTAATATAGTGAAAATTTCAAGGAAATTGGATGGCATCAGGAAGGCTAAGACCCTTAACCACAAAGAATATAAGCATGGCTTATTTGTGTTGGGATCAGATAGGCACTGTTTTAGTTACCATCTGCAAAATTAGATTGACATCACGTTTTCCCCAAGTGTAAAGTATGAATGGTAGGTGGTTAGGGGGTATTTCGGATGTACAGTGTCCTTTGCCAGCAGCGGTGTGAAGATTCTTGATGCTGATTCTGTATGTGCTTTTATCCCCTCTGAGAGCACTCCATTTGCCTCATTTTAACCATAGGCCTGGAATTAATATGAATTATTGAAGCTATTTTTTGTTGTTTGCTTTTAAAAAACTGATTTGGTTAAACATCATTGTCCTTTTCACAGGAAATGCTGACTAACCCTTTAGTATGATTGTTTAAAATTTAAAAAGCATAGTATTTCCAGTTTTTAAGAGAACATTAGTAATGTAGTATAACTTGATTATTATGACCCTACTTTCCACTTTTCTGGGGAAGAGAGAAATGCTGTGAATATACAAGCAATGGAATTCCTATGGATTATTATGGATTTCTTCCTTTAAAAATATTTTACACATCCCTTCTTAATATTAAAAATAAACCAGAGAATTATCTTGGACATTCAGCCACAGAAGAATTTGGTAACCAATTTATAGTTTGTTTCATAGTGTAGCTTTAGTCATTCACAACTGGGGTGGGGGGGGGAGCGCTAATGAGCCCCTTTAGGTAGTGTTTGAGATAGATGTAGAAACTGGCTGGATCTTTGTTGACAATTATTATCAAGATCTGTAAATCTAGAGTGGGTAAACCAGATAGATGGATCTTACACAGGACTGTGTAAATATATTTATTGATGTCTGAGGGTGGTCCCATTGGAGATCTGTTTACAAGAACACGTAGTCTTCTACAGTCAGTTTTACTGGCTATGTTTGTGTCTCATGGCTGAAATAAACTGTGGGGAACAGGAATAAAAGTCCCTTCTATGTGTTGCATATTGTCACTCCAGAGGTCTCAACCTGGGTGCACTTAGGGAGGAAGGATTCAGAGCTTTGTGCCCAAACCTGCTCACAAAAGAGGCAGGGTAAAGAAGCAAATCCTGACTCAAAGTAACTGATCTGTCTAAACTCTGGACAAGTTAATATACTTCACTTGAGCTTCAATTTCTTCAATTATATAAAATGAAGTTTTATGTGGGTTAAATAGAAATTCTCTATATATAGGGCATAGAAGGATGCGGGCGCAGAGTAGTTCCTCAATAAATATTAGTTATTATTTTCTCACATAAACCTTAGGGAAAATAGGATACTCCTGACTGCTTCTTGCTAACTTTCAGAGCAGTCAGCAAAGCTCTGTCAATTTTCAGGGGGCTTCCCTCAGTCTTCAAGAATTTTCTTCTTTAGTTGGCAGGCATGACATAGGATTTGATCTAATTTAAACAATGAAAGCAGGAAGGAGGGAAGAAAGAAAGGAAAAGAAAGAAAAGATAGGAAAAGGAATGAGGGAGAGAGAGAATAAGGAAGGAAGATGGAGGGAGGGAAGGAGAAATAAGAAAACCTTTTTCTTACATTATGAATTTCATTATAAAGACAGTTTCACTAATAGCAATTAGCAAATGTTTTTAAATTTGTACAAAAATAGTTCAGGTGATACAAAAAGCTGTTTTAACACATTGCAATGTTATATCATGGTTATTTGCATTCAGTTGATTCAATAGTTAATATTTCCACCCATCACCTTATCAATCTGCAAAGCTTGTTTTTCCATTTTCAATATATATTTTTGTTTAATATATATTAAAGATTTTTGTAAATTCTATTGCATTTCTGTTATACTATTTTAATGACAATTTTGTGTAATCCTGAAACTCTAGTTTTTCTCTAACATTGTAAAATAATTTTATATCTTATTATGCAAAAACAGTACAAATTATACCAATACAAAAGATAAACCAAGCCTTTGGTATTTCTTCCTGGTTCTAAATATAAAGTCTTCAGTCTTGAAAGTTAATAATTAAATTTATCCAGGATATAATTTAGAAAAGAGAAACAAAACTTTAATTCCCACGATTACATAATATGATATTTATAAGCTTTTTTTAAAAAATGAAAAATGCTACAATAAGAAAAACTGCACTCTTAACTATGAGGCACAAAATAAACTATTTAGTCTTGGCTTTTGATAAATAAAATAGGAAAAATCTATAGACAAAATATATACTTAGTTGTAGTTTTAAAATGTTATTTTGCATAGCATCTTATGGATATAAGTCTGCATTTAAAATCGTTCTGATTTTTTAAATGCTTTCAATTTTTTTTAAAAATAATTGTAACAGCCGAGCTGAAAGTGTTAGGCAGTGTTAAAATAGGCACTGAGAAGACACTTTCCTATTCCTCTTGATGGTCATTGATATAATTAACTGCCAGCAGCAAAGTTAGATATATATTCTGTGGCCTTGAATTTGAGTCCAGCTAACTGGCCCCTATGGGGCCAATGCCCATGATTTTGGCCTTTTTATACTATATTTAATAGTACAGAAATATAGATTTCATTTGGCTCCTAATGGATTAGAGCTTTCTCTGTATAGTCTCTACTTTAGTACCTATGCTGATTTTTTTCTTTTCTCTTAGTCTTTTAGGAGCTAAATTTGCTAATATTTTTAAACTTTAATAAAAAATCAGATAGTAATCATTTTTTTTTCTTCTCTGGTAACAATATCAGAAATACTAGAGAGAGAAAATGGAAATGTCCTAGCATTCCTAGAGGACCTTGCTCTTTACACTCCCTTTAGGCTAAGAAAGGAGGTGCTATTTTTTCCTCCTTCTTCTTAAAATAAGTGAGAAAATGCAAAGAATAGATCAGGAGAATGTTCTAGTTTTTTAGTTTTATTAATATGCCCTTCCCACCACTACTAGGCCCTCAGTCTCTTCTTTGTTCTCCCCTTCACTAACTAGCAACAATTTCCTGAGGACAGAGAAACTGATAGTGAAAATAGGGTCACATTTGGAGACAGTTAGGTGATATATGTTAATATCCTCTGGACTAGCTGGGGTCACACATTTCCTTTTTCCTGTTATCTATACCCTATGAACTGCAGCCTCCAGGGCAAAACATATTTAACCTGTAATGATACATTGCCCAGGAGCCATTCGGCAGTTATGGCATTCTGAATTTTTATTTAGAAACAATTAAAGCTACTTGGATTTCAAGAATTTTCTTGGTTTCAGGTCCAAGTTTATTTTTTAAAAAAGATAATAACCAATAACTTTATCAGTATGCAGCTAAAATAATGACTGTAATTTTAGGTTGCTAATTCACCTTTCTGCCTCTATGTTTATTCTCTGATGCAGGAAGGTGTGCATGGGTGTGCACACCAAGTAAACCTGGTAAAGAATGTGGGTATGGATGATGGGAAGGGTTTGTAATAGGTTTGTACTTGGTAGCAATAAGAAATTCCAATAAGCAGAGTCTTCCTAGGGTAATTTTATTCCTGGAGACATATATATATATATATATATATATATATATATATATATATTAGAGAAATATACTAATTAACTATAATGGGTCAACCAGACAGGAGGAAGTTGCATGGGTGGCATTGGGGATGGGACGGCAGGGGTGTCCACATGCCTGCACTGGGGGAGGGCCTGATCAGCAGTGGCCCAGGCTGCTTCAAGGGCCAGAGAGTGAGGCAGGGCTGGACCAGTGACTTGAAAGTGGGGGGCACCGCGTGATTTCAAATTGCTTGCTGGGCTCCTAGTAGATCTATATTTTAAAAAATAAATATATCTATAGAAGGATTTTGTAAATTTTTAGATAGCCATAGTTCTGACATGTGGCTGAGTTGAAAAACAGTGATGGTGTCATTTGGCACTGATACTATTTCTCCCCTTGAACTTTTGATCCACTCTGGTAAAAAGAGAAACAAACTTTTACTAATAAAACAATGCAAAAGCATTCTTCAAACTGTAAAACGTTGACAATTTCAAATTATTTTTCAACCTGGTACAATGACTCATTTTCATCATTGGAAATAAATACTTGTTTATAAGATCATTTCATTAATGGCTAAAATGAAGTCCTTGAATGTCTTTAAAGTCCATTTAAGTCTAGTCTCTTGATATGCACTGATAAACAGAAGCCATATCCAAAGTCACTTAACTTCCTCTGAAGAAACACCTAAATAAATTACATAATAAATTACCCAAATAAAATAACCATTTCCACTGAGGGGAAATGCATATAGCTCTGAGAGATATGCTTTCTAAGTTTTACTTAGGATGTTTATATAAAAATAAATAGAAATTCACTGGAGTTATTTATAAAATGCCATATTAAAATGATATACTTGGGAATAGTAAGGAAATAGTAATCTCATGAGAATCTCATAAATGATAGCCATTCAGCCATATGGTCTGACAGCCAGGATTCAGAGAAAAATAGAATTTAGCAAATGGATGTATCCTCAACGATCTCCAGGGACCTCAGAGTAAGTGTTTGTGATTCATCCCTCTTTCTCTTTGTGAGCAATAAGATTCTGCATATTTGCTTCTCTCTATATCATCAAATAGGCAGGGATGTATATATATACACACACACATATATACACTAATTATATACACTAATTATATATATAATTATGTATATATATACACACACTAATTATATACACTAATTACACACACACACACACACACACACACACACACTAATTATCTGGGATGCCATAACAGGTCACTACTAATAGTTGACTACCCCTTCTAACTCATAGTTTCTGCTCCCTCATAACTTCAGCTTTTCATGAACTCTATGGAATTCTCTAATAACATTTTCAGTTTTAGTTCTCACTGCTCACTCTGGTTCTCTCCACACTTTCCAGTATAAATTCCTTAAAAGGAAAAATTTAAGTGCCTTTTTTTTAATGCCAGGGCTTGTCATTAGTCCCTAGCCAGATTTGGGATGGATGGCCAGTATTGACTCAATCAGTTCAGGTTTGTGAGGTCTGCATTGGGCTGCCTCTTCAGCATGGATAGTTGTCCAATCATTTCACACAGAAGAGCCTGACATGTCTACTACATCCTGTCCCAAACTACTGTCCCTATAACCCACCATATGTCCGGAGTTAGTCTTTCCATTAATCAAAAGTGTTATCTGAGGGAAGTAACATAGCCAGTCATTGTCAGACATAAAGCCCTAACTCAAATAAGTTGTGTTAAACAAATTGATTATGCAGGCTCCTGGCAAGGCCATGAGAGAATAGATAATATTGGTAAGATTTTATGGAAAGGGTATTCAACTAGTTATCAGGAAACCTGCATTTTAGTTCTGTCTCTGCTATTAACTGAGTCTCAAAGTTGGGCAAGTTGATTAACCTTTCAGAGCTTCAGTTCTGCATCTGAAAATTTGGAGAATGAGCTACACAATTCACAGGGTGGTACCCAGTCTGAAAATTCTGTTATCCCCACCATGAGGCTTGAGGTCAGAATAAATCTAGAATATGATGAAGACAATTGGCTTAGGTGGGGGCTCTGAGTGGTAGCAGGTCAAAATGAACACTTTTTTTAAAGGAAGAATGGATATCAGGAGTGGCTTCCTTGAATTCAAATATGTGCTGTGGGTCTAGAATGGGTCAGGGCCCAGCTTGTTGTCTGTAATCAACATTATAAAACACTTGAGGCAAGGCTGAAAGAGTCAAACTTCAAGAGAAGTAGATTCCTAAGGGGGGAAATAGTCAACTGTCAACCACTTTCAAATGATGCCTTAACTTCCCATTAGTGAGCATGCCTACTCTGAGAGTCAGGGATGTCTAGTCATTTACTAGATTATTTGATTTACCTCTACACTCCCTTTGTTCCAGTTGCCATCAGTTTTTGGTGGCTACACTAGGGTGAATCCCTAGGAATGGAGACATAGAATGAAATTACACTGAAGTATCAGTATGTAATCTGAGAACAGATACTCAAAGTCATTGGAAGGAGGCAGAAGGGATCTCTCAGGCCAGCAAACTACATGATCATCTGATTGGATATATGTCATCTAAAGAAAGGCTATTTCCCTTAGGAGACAGGTTCACTGATCATGGAAACATGGCCATGGGACCATGGGACAGGCAAGCATGGCTTATGCACATCTAAGTGCTATATAGGGGAGAGAGGGTTTTAGCAGTGAACTTGCATTATTCCAGATTCTTTAGCAAAGTGGAGATAAATGCCAGGGGTTATGGCAAATGGACTTTGAGATTTGGGACTCTGATAATTTCTTATTAGAGATTAAAGGCCCAGTGCATGAAATTCATGCATGGGGTTGGATAGGGGAGTGTCCCTCAGCCCAGCCTGCACCCTCTCCAATCTGGGACCCCTTGAGGGATGTCCAACTCCCTGTTTAGGCCCAATCCCGATTGGGTAGTAGGACATCCCTCTAACAATTCAGAACTGCTGGCTCCCAACTGCTCACCTGCTTGCCTTCCTGATTGCCTCTAACTCTTCTTCCTGCCAGCCTGATCACCTCCTAACCACTCCTGTGCCAGCCTGATTGATACCTAACTTCTTTCCTGCCAGCCTGTTTGCCCCTAACTGCCCTCCCCTGCAGGCTTGGGTCCCTCCCAGCTGCCCTTTCCTGCAGGCCTGGTCACCCCCAACTTCCCTCCTCTGTTGGCTTGGTCACCCTTAACTGCCTCCCCCTGCTGACTATCTTGTGATGGCCATCTTTGTCCACATAGGGGCAGGATCTTTGATCACATGGGGGCAGCCATCTTGTGTGTTGGATTGATGGTCAATATGCATATTATTCTATTATTAGATAGTACAGAGGCCTGGTGCATAGGTGAGGACTGGTTTGCTTTGAAGGGTGTCCTAGATCAGGGTGGAGGTTCCTTAGGGGCATGGGGAGTTCTGGGCGAGAGGCCTATGGTGGTTTTCAGTCTGGCCACACCCTCTGGCGACCCAAGCAGAGTCCCTGGTATCTGGGATTTATCTTTCTTCTACAATTGAAACTTTGTAGCCTGGAACAGAGCCAAGCTTTCTGCTCACTCCATAGCAGCAGCCATTTCTATTGGATTTATTTGCCTTCTATAATTGAAACTTTTTAGTCTTAAGTGAAAGCCTAGGCCAGCCAGGGCAGGTGGAAAGCTTGGCTTCCTTCACCTCTGGGTGTAACTCAAGCCTCCTGCTCTCTCCAACTCTGTGGCTGCTATCATTATCTTCTATAATTGAGTGGTAGCCTACGCTGGCAAGGGCAGGCAGAAGCTGGGCTTCCTCCATTGCTGGGGAAACCCAAGCCTTCCTCCTGCTCTCTGTGGACTGCAGCCATCTTGGTTGGGGTTTATTTGCATAGTTGCTCCTTACTGGCTGGTGGGTGTAGCGGAGATACAGTCAATTTGTATGTTACTCTTTTATTAGATAGGACAAGTATATGGACATTTTGGTTTTGTATATAGATTCTTACATCATTGATTAGGCTGTATTTTACCTTGAGAGATGTATTTGATGGGAAAAAAATCAAGTTTTGTCCTATAAGTCTGAGGATCAAATACTTGGCAGTGAGTGATATACTGACCAAAGTGATGGAAGCCACACAGAGGCCTTCAGCACAGAAGAATAAAGGTAGATGTAGACAGTTTTCATGGTTACCATCCAGCATCCCTGTGCTCTCCTCCACTCATTTTCTTGCTTAGTTTTATTTATTTATTTATTTATTTATTTATTTATTTATTTATTGTGTGTGTGTGTGTGTGTGTGTGTGTGTGTGTGTGTGTGTGTGTGTGTTTTAGCATTTCCACATTTACACTTAGAATAAAATTCAAAGCTTTTACATAGCCTATGAATTTCTACCTTTCTACCTGGTACTTTATCTTCTCTCACTCTTCAAGTCATAGTGCTCGTCTTTCTGTTCTATAACATGTCAAAGTTGCCTCTGCATGGAAGATTTTGCACTTACTATTTCCTTTGCCTAATTCCTGCCTCCCCCCCACTTTTGCTAAAATGTATGTGACTTGTTCTTATTCATCATTCAGGCCTTAGATATAGTGAGATGGTTTCTGTGGCAATTCTATTTAATATACCCCCAAAACACATATACTTCCTCTTTACTTCACTTTGTCATTTATTTTAAAAAGTTTTATTTATGATAGCTAATACTACCCAAATGATTGCATTTATTTTTCTTCCCCTTTTAAAAACAATTCTATTCACTAAAATATATGCTCTATGGGAGTAGGATCTTGTTTGTCACAGTTGCTACTTTCTCCTCAGCACCTAGGACAGTGACTGAAACATACAAAACACTCATTTTAACGGCTATACCAGATTTTTATAAGTATACTCTGGTCATAAGTGTCCCATATCAAAGAGAAATCACTGGTTTATTTTAGTCAGATGGTGACATTCCCATGAAATTCACAAATGGTCCTGATTTTTAGGAAAAAATGAAGTGGTTTAGGTTGTGTTTCTCTCCAGAGCATTAATCCAAAGCCGGCAGGCATTTAGCACTACAGAAGGTGTGTTTCCTGAGGCTGATGCAAATGCTTGATTCATTAGGGAAGTATGAGTTAGAATAACCAAGCTGATAAATTCCCAACCAAGGCTAAATTGGGAAGTCTTTTATATGTTTCTAGTGGGGTAGATAATTTTATAAGACCTGTACAAAGAGATTCAAAGTAAATTTTTCTAATTTTAATATCACTATACATTTCAGGGACTGGGGAGGGAGTATGTCACAGTGGAAAGAGATCACACTTTTGAACCAATAAAGCTGGGTTTGAATTCAGTTCCATTACTTACTAGATGTATATGCATTGGACAAGTCCTTCTGTCCTTTTTGAGTACCATCATCCTCACCTGTAAAGTGGGACTGGTAATTCTTACCGCCAAGAGCTGCCTTTAGGGAAGTATATAATATGCATAAAGTTTCTGGCACATGATAGGCACTTACTGACTTGTAGTCACCGCTATTATGAAGACTTCACAGCCTTGCCTGGTATTGTGTTTTAATATTTGCTTTATTTCCCTGGCTTCAAGTTACAGTGACTACTTCTAGGAACTTGAAGTTATTATGGGTCATGGGAAGACAGGTATCTTGCTGGAAAAAAGTACAAAGACCACATCACAGTGAATATCTTTGAACTGACAGAGGGTCCAAGGTGGCAGTGGTGACTATGGTAGATGGCATTCATGTATACATATTAGAAAGCTCCAATATTAATATGGCCTAGTTATTCTCCAAGTAGTCTATTCTTCTTTTGCTTCTTAGTTTTTATATTGTAAATATCTTTTTATTAGCTCATGCTTTCTGTTAACAAATGGACTGTTTCTGCACAGTCTTAGGTTACCATGACTCTATGTCTCCATAGCTGCCACTTCCCTTTCTTACTAACTTCTGCCTCATGGATTGTTCAGCTTTCACATCCTACTAACTGCCAGGTTCTTGATATGTTTCGCTATTCAATTCTGCAAAAGAACTCAGATTGATCTCATTCAAGCTTTATTATCAAGCCATATCATCATTCTCTGAAGAGTCAGGTATTAGTTTGATCCACCTAAAGTCAACATTTGCATATGTCAAACTGAGCAAATACCAGCAATTTCACATGGTACAACTTTATATGTGATGCCTCTGTTGAGAGATCATTGCTAGAGGCAAGGGTGAGGTGATGTCCCTCAGAACACAAACAGCAGCAATCGTGTTTTTTTTTTTTTTTTTAAAGAGTCTTATTTCAGACCTTATAGTACTGGTTGTGGCTGAAGCAGGCATTGTGATTAGCTTTTTAGCAAAATATTCAATCATTTTTATTGTCTAAAATTTTAGACCCAGAAGGGGTCCTAGAATCACTTTATTTAATCCAATTCTTTTGCTTTAGAAATGAGAAATCAAAATCTCATATAGATTAGTCCTGTGACACATGGAAAATTAAAAGCTGGAAAACAAATAAATTGAGCTATTTGTGTCTCAAAAGAATCCTGAGTGTACAACATGAATAAAATACAAACCATCCTATCAAAAATATTACAATCTAGTAGGAAAGAGAAGGTTAATTTTAATATATAAATGCCATAATAATGTATGCATAGGGTTAGCATGCCCAATTATGGGCTTGGGGAGATTCAGAGAAAACTTTCTAAAACACCAGATTCCTGAACTAAGACTTGAGGAATTGAGTCAGTGTACGTTAGGCAGTTGTGATTGTGAAGAATGTTCTAGAAAGTGTATTTCTGAGTGATCAGAAATGCATCTTGCGTGAGGGAGGTATGTGTGGAGAATAGTAGGTTGGGCTACTGGTCATGTATGATAAGTGTCTATGTCTTTTTTTTCTCTCCCTCCCCCTCCTGCTGCCTTCATTTTTTCTTCTTCATCTGTATTATATGCACCTTAAGTGAATCTTAAAATAACTTTATATTCCATCTTTCTGACGAGAATAACAGTGTGAAAATGTTGTTTAATGCATGTAGAAAGGCGGAAAGAAACTGATTTGAATTTATTATACTTAAATCAGGAGGCATAGATTGTTTCATTTGGGGTGCCCTATAAAATTATCCCTCGCCCCCCTTCTTGAGGCTACTGTTACTTTCTTGGTGAAGGTCACTTGAAATGTTATGCAAGTCTACTCATGTGTTTGAAAACCAGTCCAAGGTGTTGTCATTTTCACAGTTAATAAGCACACTTTCAATTTCTTCCCCCAGCCCCATGCCTTATAGGATGCCACTCAATATAGTTCTCCCGGAGGGTGACAGCAGCCATTGATTACTCCTCTTTGGTACTCCCCTTTAGCTGCTTATGTACCACCCACTTCAGTGTGGCTCCCATAGTGCATTCTCAATGTGGCTGTTTTTTCCCCTCTGTTTGTGTGACTCAGGTTATAACAAACGACTCATGTGAGGAAATCAGTAGTCTGTCTTGTCAGAAGAGTCCTACCACAAATAAAAACCCTGAAAAGTCAATACAGATCCCAAAAATGCAATTATAAAATACAATATTTTGAAACTTCTACGTAGCAAAACCAAAAATGACCACTTATTGAAAAAGCAAAAATTTCACATAGGCATTTACATTTCCCACTTCCTCCTCTTTTCAGGGATTAAAAAGTAAATCTTCCCCCCAAATAAGAACTTATTCAGAGGGAGACAAGAAGGAAAAGCTGAACATTAAGCATTGCTTTAAAAAAGCAGAGTTTGATTTAATACATTTTGTTCCCTAAATTTAACTACAGAGTTCAGCATTTAAATATATTGAGGGATTCTGAATGAAATCTGAAACAGAAAGTTTTCAAAAATCTCTCAAATCTTTGTGTGTGTGTGTGTGTGTGTGTGTGTGTGTGTGTGTTCATGCTGTGGGAATATAACATTCTTTTGTCCTTTCTATTTAATGATGAGTATTAATTTGCAAAGAAATTTAAATCAACTTCAAGGAAGGCGATGAGAAGAATATATGGGTTGAGTGTAGCACTCCAAAGAAAGGAAGCCAGAATACAGCAATAAGATACTGCTCTTGGTAGGCTGTAAACGCTCCTCTGCCTTTAAAATTCCCTAACAAGGTGAGTGAAACCATTCCAAGAACACTATTGTCAAGAGACACCTTTGAACTGATCTATCCTGAAGAATCACCCCCAGAAAGGTAGAAAAAAAATAACTTTCATATGTTTGTGGCCACACAGTGCAGCTCCGACTTCTGAACATTTTTCCCCAATTATTTTTGTAAAGTATTGATCGCAATTTAATTTTGCAGTCCCAACATGAGAGGCGCTTCTCGCTGAAATGTCTCACAGGAGATTGTAATCAGGGTCTAGCCTGAAGGTGAAGCGCTCGTACACAGGTTTTACTCTATTTCTCCACTCTTCATCAGCTCTGGGATTGGAGCAGAGGGCATTCTCAGGCAGATTAATTTTTGACGATGGGATCGATGGAAGATGTTTTTTCCTCCTGACATTGAGTCATCTAATTTGCTGTTTATCTTTGGCTTATTGAGTTTTGAGCATTGTTAAATCATACCTTTCAGCTGTTTAATTTCATATGTGAATTTTGCATTCCCCTCTTGTACATTGGCATAACTCTTTTACCCAAAATGAGCAGGATGATGGGCCTTTTCTGACACGGGGTTACTGCTTTGGAGTCTGTTAAGTACTCCAAGGTAATGTTATGGTACTTTCTAGCCCTTTTTTTCTTTGCTTGTGGCCATAGATCAGTTCACCTCTAGGGAAATCATTACTTGCCATCATTATTATCCCTAGCACCTTCGTCTGTTCTCCCTTGTTTCCTGACTCCATGGCTTGATGAAGTGCCTAGATGTGTACACACCTTATCTCAGGTCTCATAATTAACCCCTTCATAACACAGGCGGAAGAAATTACTTTTCCTGTGATATGCTCCATCCAGTTCAACATTTGGGCTTCTTTATAGTAATCACAGCAGCTTTAACAGTTTCAGCTCTATTTTTGTAGTAAGATGGGAATTTTGTAAGTTTGCTGATGGCTATAAGAAAAATACATTCCATCTAGAGAAACTTGACCCTATATAACCCTTTTTTTTAAGGTATCTCAAGACCACATCTTGTCTGTAAACACTGAACATTCCCCACAGTGACAATGTTATATTAATTGTTAGGAATTTTATCAATGCTCATGCATGTAGTCATAATTATCTAGAAATTAATAAAATGTAAAAGAATCTTTTTTTAGTTTCAAAGACATAACATATTTTTAAATACATTGAAAACAAAATAAAAATGATAACAGTATAATTCTGGATTCAAATTCAACATTAAAACAATATGTAGATTTCACTAATTCAGTAAATAAAAACCATCCTGTTCCATACTCCAAATCACTGTGGATTTGATTGAACAGAGAGATGTTTCTTTTTTTTTTTAAGTATTTTTTTTTATTGAAGGGAGAGGGAAAGACAGCATCAATGTGAATCATTGATCAGCTGCCCCCTGCATATCTCCTATAGGGTATCAAACCCCCAACCCTGGCAGGTGCCCTTAATGGGGATCAAACTGTGACTTTCTGGTTTATAGGTTGACATTCAACCACTGAGCCACACTGGCAGGGTGTGAGAGGTGTGTGTATTTTATTATCATAAAAATACCCTAGTAAACTTAATTCCTATTCTCTTTTTTTTCTTTTTTTTTTCTTTATGGTTCAGTTTATTAATTACATTGTTCCCTTTTTTTTTCACTCTATAGTTCCCCTCCACCTGGTACCCATCCCACCCTCCGCCCTCACCCCGCTCCACTGTCCTCTCCCATAGTTGCATGATTTTTGTCCTGCCTCTTGCTGCACTTCCCACACCCCCTTTCTCCCCAAGAGTTGTCCGTCCATTCCCTCTCTATGTCCGTGATTCTGTTACATTCACCAATTTATCCTGTTCATCAGTTTAGTAATTCACTTGATTTTTAGATTCATTTGTTGATAGATGTGTATTTGTTGTTCCTAATTTACACTTTTATCTTTTTCTTCTTCCTCTTCCTAAAGAATATCTTTCAGCATTTCATATAATATTGGTTTGGTGGTGATGAACTCCTTTAGCTTTATCTTATCTGCGAAGCACTTTATCTGACCTTCAAATCTGCATGATAGCTTTGCTGGATAGAGTAATCTTTGTTGTAGATTTTAGCTGTTCATCACCTTGAATATTTCTTGCCACTCCCGTCTGGCCTGCATCGTTTCTGTTGAGAAATATGCTGACAATCGTATGGGTGCTCCCTTATAGGTAACCATCTGTTTTTCTCTTGCTGCTTTTAATATTCTTTCTTTGTCTTTTGCTCTTGGCATTTTAATTATGATGTCCCTTGGTGTGGTCCTCTTAGGATTCCTATATATTGGGGTTCAGTGCGATTCTTGGACTCCTAAGTCAATTTCTTTCACCAGGTGTGGGAAGTTTTCAGTCACTATTTCTTCAAATAGGTTTTCATTGTCTTGCTCTCTCTCTTTTTCTGGCACCCCTATAATTCGGATGTTGGTATGCTTGAGGTTGTCCCAGAGGCCCCTTACACTATCTTCAATTTTTTGGATTCTTTTGGATTCTTGCTTTTTCAGCTGAGTTGATTTGACCTCTTTGTATTTCAAATCTTTAACTTGGTTCTTGGGGTGCTCCAGAGCACTTTTAGGTCTTTGTATAATATTTTTTGTTTCAGTCAGTGTATGCTTAATTTCTGGTTGGTCCTTTTTCATATCCTTGAGAGTCTCCTTTATATTCTTGAGGCTCTCCTTCATTTCCTTGTAGGACTCATTCATTTCCACGTTGGTCTTGATAATTTCCTTGCAGGTCTCATTCATATCCTTGTAGGACTCATTCATTTCCTTTGCGGTCTTTCTTATTTCCTTATAGGCCTCGACCTTTTGTTGGAGCCTCTTGAAAAACCCTATAACTGTGGTTTTGAATTCCATGTCCATTCGTTTTTTTTCCTCCATTTCTTTCACATCTGATTTCTTTCCATGTCTCTGCATGGTGGCTGCTTCCCTGAGTTGGTCAATTAGCTTTGTGTGGTAGAGTTCCTACTAGGGACAGTGACTTAGCCTCCCCAGTTATCTGAGGTGGATACGGGTTGCACAGTCTTGCTGAAGTTAAGCTCAGGTTAATCGTTGTTAGCACTTGGAGGGGTTGACCTCCAGGCCAATTGTCTGTGAAGCTCAGCTGTGCTCAGGTTGGATGGGCGGAGTGTCCGGGTCAAGCAGACAGTGTTAGCTCCGCCCTGTGTGGCCCCAGGGACCCTGCACCTGGGGCAATGGCTGCCAGCACCTCTGAGAGAGAACTGCTGCCGAGCTCCACTGGCTGCCGGGGAATTCAACTCTCCCCAAATGACTCTGCACACCCAATGTTTCACCCAGGGTCGTAAAACAAAGCAGACTGACGGTTTTCCGAATGAGAGAGTGAGTCACAGATCCTCTGCGTGGTCACGCAGCTGAGCAGTTCGCACAAGCTGCCTTCTCCACAAGCCAGGAGACCTGGCAGTACCCGAGCTTCGGCGTGCCCTCCCACTGCCCAGTTTTCACCCCGTGTGATAGTGGGTTCCCTGGACTTCCCCCACAGCTGGAGAATCAGTACAGTGGGACGTCTTTGTCTCCCAGATCGAGAAAACTTGCCAGTTTTCAGCCACCCGCCCTCTCCCCGGTGAGCGCTCCAAACATCTCTCCGCGCAAATCTTCAACGCTGTCCTCAGGCGCTCCTCCGAGTCACAGTGCCTTATCTTCACTTTTATTTGTGGAATTTTCACTTGGCCAGCTTTCTGGTGATTCTATGCCGCCATCTTGGTTCTACCCCTATTCTCTAATTAGTTGGATTTCCTTAAGAAAGTCATATTTATTGGAGAGAGGAACCAAGATGGCAGCATAGGTAAACACCTATTGTGCTGCCCCGTGCAGCAATTCCAAAACTACAACATAACAACAAAACAAACATCATCCAGAATCACCGGAAAGCTGGCTGAGTGAATATTCCACAAATAAAAGTAAAGGTGAGACACTTAGACTCAGAAGAGTGGCAGAGCACATCCTTGAAGATACGCGCAGAATCAGAGGTTAGGAGCCTTGAGCGTGCGCGAGCTGTAGGCCTGGCAGCAGCAATCCCGGCTGGATTACTCCAACAGGGAGGGCGGAGATGTCCCACTGCACAGATTCCCCAGTGCCAGGCGAGGTCCGAGGTCCGGGGTACCACACTAAAAGCTGGGAATGGCAGAGGTCTCCGAGTTTGAGGAAAGTACGTGTAGCTTAGAATAGCAGTTTGCACGTGGAAATTAGGCGACAGCACAGATGCCCAACGTGCTCCCTCATATGTGAGACCACTGGACAGCTTTGTTTTACAACCCTGGGTGAGACTTTGGGTGTGCAGACTCATTTAGGGAGCAGCAGCATTGTCTGGCAATGGGTGGAGACCAGCAGCAGGTTTCTCTTGGAGGTACCTGCAGCCATTACCACCCAACACAAAGACCCGCACACCGCATAGGACTTAGCTGATGCTGACGCTGCCTGCTCAGCTCAGGGACTCCGCCCATCCAACCTGAACACAGCTCACCTCTACACCCAATTGACCTGGAGGTCAAACCCTCCTAGTGCTAACAACAATTAGCTGGGCTTAACTCCAACAATACTGTACAACCCATAAAGGATTGCAGTAAGAGTACCCACCTCAGGTAACTGGGGAGGCTGAAACACTGTCCCTTAGAGGACATCTACTACACAAAGCTAATGGACCAACTCATGAAAGCAGCCAACATGCAAAGACATGGAAAGAAATCAGATGTGAAAGAAATGGTGGAAAACAAACGATTGGACATAGAATTCAAAACCATGGTTATAAGGCTTTTCAAGAGGCTCCTAGAAAAGGCAGAGAACTACAAGGAAATAAACAAGACCTATGAGAAAATGAATAAGACCTACAAGGAAATTAACAAGACCTGCGAGGAAATGAACAAGACCTACGAGGAAATGAATGAGACCTACAAGGAAATGAATGAGACCCTCAAGGAAATGAACAAGACCTCTGAGGATATGAACAAGGCCCTCAAGGATATGAAAAAGGACCAACTAGAAATCAAGCATACAGTGACTGAAATAAAAAATATTACACAAAGTCCTAAAAGCAGTCCAGAGGGCCACAAGAACCAAGTGAAAGATTTGAAATACAAAGAAGCAAAATCCACTCGGCTGGAAAAGCAAGAAACAAAAAGAATCCAGATAATTGAAGATAGTGTAAGGGGCCTCTGGGTCAGCCTCAAGCATGCCAACATCCAAATTATGGCGGTGCCAGAAAAAGAGAGAGAGCAAGTTAATGAAAACCTATTTGAAGAAATAGTGACTGAAAACTTCCCACACCTGGTGAAAGAAACTGACTTAAAAGCCCAAGAAGTACACAGAACCCCAAAATATAGGAATCTGAAGAGGACCACACCAAGACACATCATAATTAAAATGCCAAGAGCAAAAGATAAAGAGAGAATATTAAACACAGCAAGAGAAAAACAGTTAGTTACCTATAAGGGAGCACCCATAGGATTGTCAGCATATTTCTCAACAGAAACGATGCAGGCCAGATGGAAGTGGCAAGAAATATTCAAAGTGATGAGTAGCAAGAATCTACAACCAAGATTTCTCTATCCAGCAAAGCTATCATGCAGAATTGAAGGTCAGATAAAGTGCTTCTCAAATAAGAAAAAGCTAAAAGAGTTCATCACCGCTAAAGCAATATTATATGAAATGCTGAAAGATATTCTTTAAGAAAAGGAAGATGAAAAAGGTAAAAATATAAATTATGAAGAACAAATGCACATCTATCAACAAATGAATCTAAAAATCAAGGGAATTAATAATCTGATGAACAAGATAAACTGGTGAATATAATAGAATCACGGACATAGAGAGGGAATGGACTGACAATTCTTGGGGAGAAAAGGGGTGTGGGAAGTGCTGCAAGAGACTGGACAAAAATCTTGCAACAATGGGAGAGGATGGAGGGGGAGGTGAGGGTGGAGAGTAGGATGGGTACAGGGTAGAGGGGAGCTATAGGGGGATAAAAATGAGGGAACAATGTAATAAATAAACTGAATAATAAAAAAAATAAAAAAGAAAGTCATATCTCTTTAGCTATGTTTTCTCATCAATAAAATTAGAGAATTTAAAAGATGATTTCTTCTAGATCTAAAATATACAATCTGGGACATATTACTCTATAATGTTACATACTTATCATCCAAGGGCTAGATCAAATTTTAATTCTGTCATGATGCTTTTTTGTCTATAACTGCCAGAATGGACTCACTATAATGTAGCCGGAGTCATTTAAATATTTGTCAGTGTTTTCATATTAATTCTGATAATGTTTTCTGGAACTTGAAAAATATTTCATAACCATATCTTACAAGAAAAAACTAGGATTCCTTTTCACATGTTTTTCCTATATTCCTAGAAGATGAACAATACCTATTCTTGGGAGATGCATTTGATTTTTAGAAAAAGCATACATTTATTTGTAGGCGTTCTGATAATGAAAGTGAGTATTCAACACTACTAGTTATTTTTCAGATAAACCTCTATATTAAATTTCTTACTGAAACTGACTATGAACACAAATCTAGATGAAGAGCTCTCAAAATTTTTTGACTTATGTCAACATTTGTTAAAAGAAGCATATAGTCTGATGAGATTACTTTTAAAAACAATTTCTATTTTGTTATATAATAATGATATAATATTGATATATTAATATAATGAGAGTATAAGTACCTAATTTTTGTATTAATCCAATTTATGTCCTTATAAATACACATCATATATCTTGTTCTACTAAGTTACAGATTCTTTCCAAGCCAGAAAGTGGTAATAATATTTGACCATTTGCCTTGTAAACATTTCATGTTTCCCTGAAGTTTAGATTTTAAGTTGCTATCAAATACTCAATCAACTGAAATTCTAAGAGTGGATTTGTACTTTATTAGCTGATACCAAAGGTGAGGATGAATTAGCATTTTTAAAAATGAAGAAATATTTTTTTTCTTTTTCACCGGATAATACTATTAGTATATGAATTGTACATGTCAATAAAAATTTACAAATTAACATCTATGTCTATAAAAATTAATGTAGGTCAGTTATTTTTCAACCAGTGAGTTCCAAGAATTTTTTTAAATTTTTTTATCTTTATTGTTCAGTTTATTAATTACATTGTTTCCCCTTTTTTATCCCCCTATATCTCCCCTCCACCCTGTACCTATCCCATCCTCCACCCTCCCCTCCCCCTCCCCACTATCCTCTCCCATTGTTGCAAGATTTTTGTCCAGTCTCTTGCTGTACTTCCCACACCCCTTTTCTCCCCAAGAATTGTCAGTCCATTCCCTCTCTATGTCCATGTTTCTGTTATATTCACCAGTTTATCCTGTTCATCAGCCTATCAATTTACTTGATTTTTATGTTCATTTGTTGATAGATGTGTATTTGTTGTTCATAATTTATATTTTTACCTATTTCTTCTTCCTCTTCTTAAAGAATATCTTTCAGCATTTCATATAATATTGGTTGGGTGATGATGAACTTCTTTAGCTTTTTCTTATCTGCGAACCACTTTATCTGACCTTCAATTCTGAATGATAGCTTTGCTGGATAGAGTAATCTTGGTTGTAGATTCTTGCTATTCATTATTTTGAATATTTCTTGCCACTCCCATCTGGCCTGCATGGTTTCTGTTGAGAAATCCGCTGACTGTCGTATGGGTGCTCCCCTGTAGGTAACCAACTGTTTTTCTCTTGCTGCTTTTAATATTCTCTCTTTATCTTTTGCTCTTGGCAGTTTAATTATGATATGTCTTGGTGTGGTCCTCTTTAGATTCCCATATTTTGAGGTTCTGTGTACTTCTTGGGCTTTTAAGTCAGTTTCTTTCACCAGGTGTGGGAAGTTTTCAGTCACTATTTCTTCAAGTAGGTTTTCATTAACTTGCTCTCTCTCTTTTTCTGGCACCCCAAAAATTCGGATGTTGGCATGCTTGAGGTTGTCCCAGAGGCCCCTTACACTATCTTGAATTTTTTGGATTTGTTTTGTTTCTTGCTTTTCCAGCTGAGTGGATTTTGCTTCTTTGTATTTCAAATCTTTCACTTGGTTCTTGTGGCCCTCTGGACTGCTTTTAGGACTTTGTGTAATATTTTTTATTTCAGTCACTGTATGCTTGATTTCTAGTTGGTCCTTTTTCATATTCTTGAGGGTCTCATTCATATCCTCAGAGGTCTTGTTCATTTCCTTGAGGGTCTCATTCATTTCCTTGTAGGTCTCATTCATTTCCTGGTTGGTGTTGTTTATTTCCTCATTGTTCTCATTGAGTTCATCGGCCTTTTCTAGGAGCTTCTTGAAAAGCCTTATAACTGTGGTTTTGAACTCTATGTCTTGTCGTCTTTTCTCCTCCATTTCTTTCACACCTGATTTCTTTCCATATTCTGCATGGTGGCTGCTTTATGTGGTAGATGTCCTCTAAGGGGCAGTGGCACAGCCTCCCCAGTTATTTGTGATGGGTACTCTTACTGCAATCCTTTATGGGTTGTACAGTATTTTTGAATTTAAACCCAGCTTGTTGTTGTTAGCCCTAGGAGGGTTTGACCCCCAGGCCAATTGGCTGTGAAGGGAGACTGTGTTCAGGTTGGGTGGGCGGAGTCTCTGAACTGAGCAGGCAGCCTCAGTGTTAGCTACATCCTATGCGGCGCTCACACGCGCGGGGGTCTCTGTTGGATGGGGATGGCTGGAGGCACCTCCAAGAGAAAGCCGCTAGTCTCTTCCCCTTGCCAGACAACTCTGCCTCTCCCCAAATGAGTCTGCACACCCAAAGTCTTGCCCAGGGTTGTAAAATAGGTGGTTTCCAGGACAGGAGACAAGTTTCCAGGGAGCAAGTCATGCGTTTATGCACAAACTTCTTTTCCCAGCTACCCGGTTTCTCGGCAGACTAGGAGACCTCTGCTGCGCCTGGCTTCCAGGGTGTGTCCCCTGGACCTCGGATCTCACCTGGCACTGGGGAATCCACGTAGTGGGACATTCCCGCCCTCCCCTTTGGCGAAATCCAGCCGGGGTTGCTGCTCCAGCCCTCCAGCCCATGCACGCGACCAGGATGGCTCCTAACCTGTTTCCGTCTTCAAGGCTGCGCTCCCGTCACTCTTCTGAGTCTCAGTGTCCCACCTTTAGTTTTATTTGTGGAGTTTTCACTCAGCCAGCTTTCTGGTGATTCTGGGTGATGTTTGTTTTGTTGTTATGTTGTAGTTTTTGAATCGTTGCGCGGGGCAGAACAATAGGTGTTTACCTATGCCGCCATCTTGGTTCTCTCCCCAAGAATTTTTAAATCATGTAATACCTGACTACTTAGTCAAAGACACTCACCTCATTTCTTTTAGATTGTTAAATAAAAAATAACAACAGCTAACACAACAATAGCTGGCTGGTGTGAATGAATCAAAATTATACCAATTTTTTTGTCAGATTGGCAGAAAATATATATTTTTGGTGTGATGAAAAATTTTAGTAATTAGTTTATTTTTACCATGAGATGAAGAAAAGTAAAAAAAAATCATTGATGTATATTAGGTCTTAATGGATTATACTGCCATACTTTGTTCCTAAATATTTTGTGGAAAGAGTAATAAATACGTTTTTCCCCCAAAGTGTCCCTTTCCTTGGTATTTCAGTTCAAATCCAATTCTCCGCCAATCAGATACTAAACATGTACACACAAAAAAATAAGATCAGAGAGAAGGAGCACAAAACCTGTTAAACATGTTTGGCTGTTTTCACATATTCATACAACAGCAATGGTCATTTTGTTCAAAATCAACCTAAACTTCTGAGATAGTTGAACTCTAATGTTTTCATCTTCAATCATTTCATATATATATACTAGAGGCCTGGTGCACTGGATTCACGCATTGGGGGAGGGGGGAAGAGGGGAGTGCATTCCTCAGCCTGGCCTGAACCCTCTCACAGTCCAGGAGCCCTCAGGGGATCTCTGACTGACAGCTTAAGCCTGCTCCCTGTGGGCCTAAGTTGGACATCCTTAGCGCTGCTATGGAGGCTGGAGAAGCTTCTGCCACCACCGCTGCACTGGCCAGCTGTGAGTCAGGCACCTGCATTGAGTGTCTGCCCCCTAGTGGTCATTGTGAGTCAGAGTGACTAGTAGTTCTAATGTTCAGTTGATTGCGTATTAGCCTTTTATTATATAGGATATTTTGCCTTTTGACATGCTTACTTTTTCCACTGAATAGAATAGGGCTGAGGATTTAAAATTGATAATCACTTGTATGAGAATGTTAGTTAAAATTATAGAAATGATAAAATTACATTAAAAATATAGAGAAAAATTAAAAGGACAAATTGCAGAGTATAAGTAAACTTCCTCAGTAATCAACAAACCCTTTTGATTTTTCTATCAATAATTTCCTATGTCTTCTTTTCTACACTTAAACCCCATAGTTCTATAACCTTTTTTATTGTTTAAAGTATTACATATGTCTCCTTTCTTCCGCCCTGCCACCATCGACTCCTCCTCAGCCATTCCCACCCCCTAGGACAACCCCCCACCATCCCAATGTCCCAGTCTATTGGTTAAGCTAATATGCATGCATACAAGTCCTTTGGTTTCCAACATATTTTGTACCTATTGTACAGATCCAATGATTTTACATGTAGCTTACCTATTTATATTCAATATACTGGGGATCCCAAAAAATAGATATGTATGTACTTTGAATAATTATAAAGGCAGTGTTTATTAAGATACATTTTATTTTCAAAAGGTGATAGAATTAGCTGTGAAAGTGTGTATAAATTTTTTTGGAGACACCTTATAGTAAAGATACATATGTAACATGTTCAAACATGTTATATAATATAAATAACAAAATAATTATTATAAAATTTTTGATTTATTGAGTTTTTGTTAGTGTTCCTGCACTAAACTATACTGAACACCATTAAATCATCACTGCAACCCTTTTGATAGCTATTCTTGTTACCTTCATCTTATAGGTGAAGAAATTGATCAGGAAAGGATTTTAAGGACCATGGAGCCCATTTTGTAAATGAGAAATATGAGACCCCAAAAGGCTGAGTGGCCTGTACAAATCTACATGGTCAAATCTCAGATTAATACAAAGGTCTCCTAATTCCATCAGAATATTCTTTCTACTCTGTTATTTGATCTACTAGGATAGGTTGCTTAGGAGACATCCTTGACTTTTGTTTGTGGTTACCTCATTGACTCACTGAAAGAAATCAGACTGTGCATCAGAAGTTTCCTACACAATATTGTTAAAATTATCTTCCTTCAGGGAAAAAGAAAACTCATACTAAACATGTTGAGGTTTGATAACGAGTATTTTTTGTATAAAAGGTACAAACATGATTTTATTTGCACTACCAAGACCATAAAAATGTTTTGACTCATAAATATGAAGTTGTGTCAAAACTGGTTTGGCTCAGTGAAGAGAGTATCGGCCTGTGGACTGAAAGGTTCTGGGTTTGATTCAGGTCAAGGGCATGTACCTTGGTTGCGGGCACATCCCCAGTGGGGTGTGAGCAAGAGGCAGCTGATTGATGTTACTCTCTCATCGATGTTTCTGACTTTCTATCCCTCTCCCTTTCTTTCTGTAAAAAATCAATAAAATATATTAAAAAAAATAAATATGAAGTTGTTCTACCACCATAACAAATTAGCTAAAATAGTCACAATAATGACCAGGTTAGGATGTAAGTCAATGAGACATAAATCTTAACAAAGATTTAGATAGCCTTGTGAAAAGGGGGCCAGAAAGTGAGAAACTCTCTTTTGAATGCCAGAAACTGGAAAAAAAGGGGGTCGTAAAGGTTGTAAATCTGGGTCTGACATAAGGCTGCAGCAGTAGGTGTGTTAAAGTTATGTCTTACTGTTGCTGCAAAACTTCCCCCTCTGTCATGAACAGGAACTCAGGGCTCAAAATCGCTGAATCATGATCTATGAAAACTATTGCTGTTGCATCTATCATCATCCAATCCAACCAGAGGATGAGAGTTTCTGGGCTGTGATACTGCCTACTTCTAGGATAGAATTAAGCAACAGAAGAGTGGTACTTCATTTTGAGTCCATCACACACCAGTAAAATTATTTCCTCCAGAACATTTTTAGATTTGCTGTCATGATGGTGTTGTTGTTTTTTGCCATTCTAATTGTAGAATTTGCTCATTATCATCTATCTAATTTTTGTATCTATATATATACAAGGCTAAACAACCATTGCATCCAAAACAACCAAATGGATGACCAAACAGGCTGCTTGGGTTGACCAGGTCAGCAGGGAGGTTAGTGAGGGGTAACCAAATGACTGAGTAGCAGGCTGTGTGGGTGACCAGACCAGTAGTGGGGAAGTGAGGGGCAACCAGGTTGACAGGGGGCAGTTGAGGGTGACCAGGCTGGTGGGGGGGAACACTAAGGGGCAACCAGGCCAGTGGCGGGGGGTGGGGAAAGGCAGTTAGGTGAAATCAGGCAGACAAGCAGGTGAGCAGTTAGGAGTCAGTGGTCCTGGACATCCCCTGAGGAGTCCCGGACTGGAGAGGGTGCAGCTTGGGCTGAAGGGACCCCCATGCACGAATTTTGTGCACCTGTCCTCTAGTATCCTATCTAATAAAATAGTAATATGCAAATTGACTGTACCTCCAATACACCCACAAGCTACACCCACCAGCCAATCAGGAGCAAATAAACCCCAACCAAGATGGCTGCAGCCACTGAGAATAGGAGGGAGGCTTGGGTTTCCCCAGCAACGGAGAAAGCCAAGCTTTCTGCCTGCCCTTGCCAGCCTAGGCCTCCACTCAATGCTACAAAGTTTCAATTGTAGAAGATACATAATCCCAAAAGAAATAGTGGCAGCCATGAAGAGAACAGAGACTAGGGTTGCCCGAGCAACCGAGGAAGCCAAACTTCTGCAGCCCTAGTGCCTAGGCTTCCACTCTAGTCTACAAAGTTTCAATTATAGAATTTAAATAAACCCAAACAGAAATGGCTGTCTCCACAGAGCGAGTAGAAGGCTTGGCTCTGCTCCAGGCTACAAAGTTTCAATTGTAGAACAAAAATTAATTCCAGATCCCAGGCCTCTGCTTAGGTAACTGGGGGGTGTGGCCAGCCTGAAAACCACCATAGTCTCCTTGCCCAGGCTGCCATACACCCCAAGGGAACCCCAACCCTGATCCAGGACACACCCTTCAGGGCAAACCATCTGGCCCCCACCCATGCACCAGGCCTCTATCCTATCTAATAAAAGGGTAATATGCATATTGACCATCACTCAAACACACAAGATGGCTGCCTCCATATGGTCAAAGATCCTGCCCCCATGTGGCCACAAGATGGCCAACAGGGAATGGCCATTGGGAGGTTCCAGACCAGCAGGGGAGGGCACTTGGGAGGGACCAGGCTGGAAGAGGAGGGAAGTCAGAGGCAAAAAGGCTGGCAGGAAAGCAGTTAGACATCAATCAGGCTGGCAGGGGAGTGATTAGGGGGTGATCAGGCTGTCAGGTAGGGGCAATCAGGGAGGCAGGCACGTGAGCAATTGGGAGCCAGCAGTTCTGGATTGTGAGAAGGATGTCTGACTTCCCATTTAGGCCAGCGGCTGAATACACAACTGGTTTTCTCAAATGGGGAGAGAGTCAAAAGCTCCCCACTGCCGGGATTGGGCCTAATCAGGCAGTCAGACATCCGTTGAGGGGTCCTAGATTGGAGAGGGTGCAGGCTGGGCTGAGGGACCCCCCCGCCTTGCCCCTCATGCACAAATTTTGTGCACTGGGCCTTCAGTATTAAATAATAATGACTTTTCAAAAATACACCTAAAGAGGAAAAGGAATAAATGCTAATGTCCTGGATAATCTACAAACTCATTGTTAACTGTTGAATAACTTAGAAGCAATTATGTTTTGTCAATACAAACTATATGAGCCCAACAGCTATCCTGTCTTATATTAACATCATAGTTTTTAAATCTTTGGAAATGTGATAGGCCATGGTCAGATCTGCTGCATTAAAATTTTGAATAAACCTTGAAAATGTGACATGGAAGTAGTAGGTTATATATAACAACAAAGCAGCAAGAGATTATAAAACAAGATGTTAAATTTGGGTAATTTGGCCATATGTAAACCTTCCCAATCACTTCTCCACCAGCTTTAAAGGATTTAAAATGGAGTGTGTCCTGAAATCTTCTGATTGGTGGATACTTTGCACTATTGGATTGCTAAGACAACCACACTTTAGGCGTACGTTCAGGGGAATGAGAAGTCATCATGCTGCTCATCCCATCTTCATCTGCCCTTCATTGTGCTTATACACCTTGCACAGAGGCTTTGTTGTGGCCGTTCTAGCTTATCCTGGAAGTGGAACCAGCCTTTGTAGTCTGCTTCAGCACAATATCTGTCACTTTATCTGATTTTTCTAAAAAAACACCAGGCACACAGTAAAGATGCCATTATTCCCAATGTATAGACAAAAATGCAAGACTTAAGGAGAATATGTTACTTATCCAAGTTTTTAGAGGCCGGAAATATGAGATAAACTCAAACACAGGTCATTTAAGACATCTTTCTGTGCTCTACTACAGAGGCTGTAAGGAAAGGTTGTAGGTTCTATAGACCTAGTCAAAAAGTGACTTAACAGAATGATTAATTTCAGATAATCTTGGCTTGTTTTCTCCAGGCAAAATAATGTCCACCTTTTTTCTTTTGTGGGTTAAGCCATACATTTGCACTGGCTGTATTGCCTTGTTAAATACCTACTATCCATGGTAGGTATTTACCTATATAACATCACCTATATAACATCATATGCTAAGCATAACTCAAGATACAATGCTGTGGGGAGGACTATGTGAGAGGAATTTATATAGAAAGAGTTGTTTTACAGAGCTCAAAGATATTAGGAATAAAAATGAAAACAGACTTTGGTCTAAATAAGCTAAAGATAAAACCTATCTTCCTAAGAGGGCTAGCATAAAATAAAGGAAAATATCTAATATTTATGAAACATTGTTTTCTTTCTCCTGATGTCATATATCTAGGCAGCCAGCCATAGATCTGCTCCCTTGGAAATGCTATCAATTATGGGGGCTTAATAGCCACAGATGATGAATTTTACTTTATAATCATCTTGTCTTTGATAAGTGGCAAAGCCTAATGCAAGATGCACGATGTAAAAAGGATAGTAGCGTAGAGATTATACATTTTAGTGCTAACAATATATTCTAGTCAACAATGCCTGGTAAGGGGTGTTATGTGAATCTGCTCCCTTTGACTTAGGAAGACTTCTGTGCTTGAATGAAAATGATAGTTTGCATGAAGAATGGAAATGCAAAATGGCTAAGAACTAAAGTGAATTACAGAAGGGGGTTAGCCAGCATAGGAGGGTAAATATCATTTTAGTTTCACATGTATTTGACATGGGCCAATTTTAAAAATATTAAACTACTTGGGGAGGTCCTTATGGATAATTAGACTTTATTATAAGATGAAAGTCAATGAGCCCTCTTAGCCTTGATGATTCAGGGAGAAAATAGGGACCTAAATGGACATGATTTAAAATTTTTCATTAATCCACTTAGCTTCCTCCTTTATATAAATGGTCATTAATTTCAGGCAACATTTTGCTTTTCTTTGCCCCCTTTTTCTTTTAGTATTACTTGACATAAATTTATATCTTATGGTCCCATTCTCTATCATCTGTTCATCAATCAATGAGAAGTGACTTTCATCTTTCCTAGGGTATCTACTGGAAGCTAATTCCAGCATTTCAGCATCATCTGGAATGACTGAGGGCATTTCCCCAAACCTAAAAAGGATGCATAAATGATTGCTTGCTGCCAGACAGCTGAGGGTATTTTAATCTACATGTATTACCTCCTACTGGCCAATTACCTGAACAGCCATGGGCAGTTACCTCAATCTGACAATGGATTCTGTATACTAAACCTTGACCTTTGATATGTATATCTACCTTGCTTTAAGACAATTTATGTTAATAAAAAGCAAGGGGTCCAGAGAGATAGAAGGACTTGGTTTCTTTAGCTAAGACTTCTCTGGCTTCCCAAAATGCCTTCCAAAATCATGTTTCTTCTCTGGTCTCTTTAATAATTTACAGCATCCCCCTTTTCAGATTCCTGAACCCTTCAAGATGCTGGATCAAGACACCTGGCATTATGTATCTGGACCATTGTGACAACAATGCTCTGTTTCACTTCAGAGATTACTCATTAGCTTTATTAGCTCTGGTATATTTACTTAGCAAGCCAGCAATATTCTTCTAATTCAAGCACCCATAGAAACATTATTGACATAGTACCTTTTCTCTCTCTCTCTCTTTTTTATTCTAGTTGGATCATATTGTTTGTTTGTTTTGTTTTCTTTTCTTTTCTTTGTGTGTGTGTTTTTAAAATAATTTATTTTATTTTTTCATCACCATTTATTTCCCTCTATGACCTCTTCCAACTCCACTCTAGCCATATGTTAAGGCTTAGTTAAAATGTTACATTTTCAACAAGGCTATTTATGACCCTCTTAACAGAATTAAGTGATTACTCCTACATCTGGAAGTAACTGGTACACAATCCTATCAATTATTATACTGCATTTTATAAATTCTAATATACCTGTTCTCACAAGTAAAGTGGGAACCTTTCCAGGTCAGGACCAAATCTCCCCCACTGATATAACCCCAGCACCTAGCAGTATATCTCACTTAAGAAATGGTCAGTGAATATTTAGTAGAAAGAGCTGTTTAAACTTCTTTTGTTAAAATAATGAAAAACAGAGGGTTGAGAGCCATTATTCCTCTCTAGGCAAAGTGTTTGGGCCTGTGTTATTTGTTAGAACATAAATGAGTTGGCATTTATGCTTATGGAATAAGTTAGAAATCTATAATTGTAAATTCATGCTGGTTTTAATGAAATCAAAACTCAAAGTGTGAAACCATCCAAATAAATATAATTTTCCCTAAACTACTTTGAGATGAAAAAGACTCTTTGGCATGGCTCCAATGAACTATCTTAGTCGCCCACATAGAAGCAAAAAGACTCCCTCCATCTGATTAGAAGTTTCTGCAAATAGCTAAGTGGCTCAAAGCATTCCTGGTTGTTCTCTCTGTATGTGCATTTTCACTACCTAGAGCAAATAGAATAGACTACTTCTGTCATTTGCATAGACGGATCTGATATATGTCTCACATTTCAAGCTTTACAGGTTCTACAGAATATGGTTATAGTGTTAAAAAGAAATCACATAAAATACATTTACTCAAAGTGATATATTTTTAATACACAGTATATTTTTATTGACTTCAGAGAGGAAGGAAGAGGGAGAGAAAGATAGAAACATCAATGATGAGAGAGTGCATGTGCCACACTGGGGATCGAGCCCGCAACCCAGGCATGTGCCCTGACAGGAATCAAAGAGTGACCTCCTGGTTCACAGGTCGATGTCCAACCACTGAACCACACTGGTTGGGCTCAAAGTGATGTTTTTTACACTTATCCTCATATGCTATGGCTGAGACACATAGTCATAGTTTAATTATAGTAGAGTAAACTTTAAACATAACGCTATTTGTGCATTCATCTGTAGTTCTGATGTGTAATTTTTTTTTTTTAAAAACACATCAAGCTTTTGTTTTCGATTCTTCCACCCTTTGCCCACTCCTGGTATCCCTGCTTCTGTTAATTGTTCCAAACACCTGCTACCAGCTCAGCCCCTGAACAAACAAAAACTCCAGGGAACTTGACAGCAAAACAAATATATACAGATATAGGAGTTTTTTTCAGTTTTTTTTTTTTTTAATAGAACCTGTCCTCTCACTAACGGTGTAAACACTCCGACTGGAAAACGAGATTGTCTGCAGAGGTATCTCCTGGCAAATGGGAAAGAAGTTACCCACTGAGGTCAGTTTATGGAGGCGGTGCCGCATGGTAAGCAGGTCTGCCTGCCCCTTGTCGTGTTGTTCCAGATGGTGGCGTAGACACGAGACAGACCCGCTGAGCTGGCTGCTTTTCTGTCATGAAGCAAAAGGAGGTAACTCCACCGTGGGCCAGGGCAGGAGATTTCACTGCCCGTGTGTGATAGAACAGACAAGTAGTGTTAAAGGAACCCACCCCTCATTATCCGAATGAAGGAACTTTCCCAGCGCTGGGCATATATCAAATGTCTCCCAGCACGATTAGAGTTCCACTAAAAGTGAGAGCATGGTCTTTGCCCAGGAGGTGATAAATTTCCGGTGCTAGTAACAGTGGAGGCTTGGGAAGTGAATAAAGAAATGTCTCTAAGCATCTCTTAGGCATGTCATAAAAGGGCACATTCAATATAACTCAAATAAAAAAAGGAATGCCGATGGTGCTCCGGAAAGAGAGGGAGGGAAGGGTGGTGCTTTAAGTAGTAATTCAGGGAGGAAGCTGTCATAGATGTTTTCATCCACTGAATACAGACAAAAGGATCCTCTCCACCCTACCAGCCCTGCCCCAGAATCAGGACTGAAATGAGTTGGAGGTGGGAGAGTCTCGCATTCCTTTTGACCAGATGACCCAATTTTAAAAAGGAACTTAGCACTGAAGCAAAAGAGATACAGAGTGGGGGACCACTCCTTTTGATTTTTAAAAATTTGACAAATAAGGACAAGTATTAACATCGATCTTTTTATTTCCTTTCATCTGTTTTGTGTTTGTTTGTTTTGTTTTAAATACACTTCTATTGATTTCAGAGAGGGGTGGAGAGCGAGAGATAGAAACATCAATGATGAGAGAGAATCACTGATCCACTGCCTCCTGCACACCCCACATCAGGGATTGAGCCTGCATCCTGGGCATGTGTCCTGACCAGAAATCGAACCACCACCCCCTGGTTTATAAGTTGACACTCAATCATTGAGCCACGCCAGCTGGGCTCTTTCATCTGTTTTGTTGGCGTTGCTAAAAAGTGAGAACTAAAACAAGTGCCATTCTGAGTGTCTTTCCGTATAGAGTCAGAAAGGAAAAGAATGAAGGTTGAAGAAAAGATTAAGTAGAGGTGCAAAAAATAAATGGTGTTTCAGAAGAAACAATTAAGAAAGAACCATTAACCAAAGAAGTTACATGCATAAACAGTATATGCATAGCTCATGGACACAGACAATAGTGAGGTGAAGGCCTGGGGTAGGGCGGGAGCCAGGTGGAGGGGAGAAATGGGCAGAAAATAAGGGAGGACATTTATAATAATATCAAGGATAAAGATAAAAAAAAAAAGAACCATTAAATGAAACAGAAGGACTCCTTTAGGTTTTAGGGACTCAAATGTCCAACAAGACCTTGCACTCAGGGAGACAGGTTGGTCAAAGGTGCAGCAGTTGAGTGTGCCTTGGCACCAGGCCAGCTCCAATGGACCGGGCCCTTCTGGGTGTGGTGATGTTTCTGAGTCAATGCCAAGACTGGCCCTGGGCTAACTGAAGTGAGCAGCTGGGTGGGTCATGTTAGTATCAGGGGCAAGTATTACAGGTGCAAAGGGCCACAGCACTTCCTTTGCCGAGATTGAAGGAAACGGGTTCTGCTATTCATTTGTCTTCTTAAAACTTAAAGTTTCAGGCTCAAATTGAAAGCAGCCCTTGGCATCTCCTACGTGTCTGTCCATGAGCCTAGGCTGCCTCCAGCTGCCTGAATTCAAAACCGGGCAGTTACTCATGTCCAAGAGGAGACAGAAGTCTGGGGGGTCTATCTTCAGGTGCTTGTGCTTTGGGTGGATTGCAAAATCACAGGCACTTCCTGCAGCAGGTGTCCAGCGGTTTCCCCCGTGCAGATCGCATATTAACGTGGTTTTAGTTCAAGAAGCTTCTACGAGGACTGGGGAAAGAAAACCTCGCTCCCGTTTCTGATTCCGTTCAGGGCTACTGTAACCTTGTTCTTGTTTGCTTGCTTGGGGCAGAAAAAGCACCAAGGCCGGGCCTGCTAAGTGTTTCATTTCCTCTGTGGCCCTGCTAGTCTCTGTCAAAGAAATTGAGCTAAAATGGTTGCTGGGAGTTAAAAAATTAACATTCTCACCACAGAAATTGTAGCTTGGACCAAGGAAAGAATCTGTGAGTGGCATTTAATGATCCATCAAAGCTTTAGGGTTTAATTTTAGACCAGAAATATTTTTCATTTATGTTTATTAACGTGTGAGGTTTTTCAACAGAGGAAGAAAGGGAACTGCGAGCTAGAACACAGAAGCATAAGCACTTGATTTTATCATCGGGACAATAGCCATTTTAACTACTCTGCGTTGGACTGTTCAGGGGCCACAAGATACATTTCTATCACAGGTTCTCATTCAAAACAACTTAGAATTCTGCCATTTCCACGGGGTGGATTAGACAAATGGGTTTTTGCACCCCTCCATATCATTTTGACAAGTCTGTTGCACATAATACATCCTTCATTCTATTTTGCATTCTGTAAATAAAACAATGTTAAAAGAACTAAACCATAACTGGTTTGTCTTAATATTCAAAGTCAGTTCTTAACCAAACCTATTAAAAGCTATGTGGCTCACCTGGGACCTGTCACAAATCCAATGAGAGATTATTAACAACATTAATAAGAAATGCTTTCTTGTTGAATCTCAGGTGAAACTAAAGAAAATGTGTTATCATAACTTGAGACATTTAGCCTTCATAGGATCTCTCCTTCCTGTGACTTTAAGAAAAAGCTGATGAGTTGGGCTGATTGTATTTTATCCACTTGTCTTTAAAGAAATAAGTCTGACTTTCTGGTTTTGCTTTTTGTTTTGTTTGAATGAAGTAAGAGTTGGCATGTCTGAGACAGAACTCTAGTTTTTGCCCATTTTACAGAATCATGGATAATTTGGTACTCCACTGTACACTTCACTTCTCAGGGGAAAATGTTAGAGGGGAGGGTGTGTACAGGTCTTAGTAATCTCTGGGTGAGCAAGTGAATGCACGCTCTTGAAACTGTGGAATCGGCGGTGCCTGTCGCCACATCATTTAGAAGGAGCAGCTGGGAGGCTTAGTCACCCATTAGTCTCTGAGGTCTCCCTTAGAAACAGGGACACCTGCTTTTCCATGAGCCATCCTGTAAATGGAGTCTGGCTTTATTCTAGGTTAAATGTTCCCCCTAAAATTTCTTTTCCCAGCTCATCGTCTCTTTGGCACATTATTGAATACTTTAGCCATGATTATTGATCTGGTGATTCCAGGATTGCATAAACATTTAAGAATGGTAAATCTCATTGTCCAATTGATGGATTAATCCAGCAAACCTTTATCAAGCACCTATGCTGCACAGGTATTGTTATACATCCTAAAGAACTCTTCAGGAGTGTAATCAAACACATTTGCAAACAATTATAACACAAAAATGTGAATGCTATAGTTAAAGAATAATGAAAAGGGTGTGTTACTTGGCCTGCATGGCTCAGTGGTTGAGCTTCGATTTATGAACTAGGAGGTCACAGTTCAATTCCTGGTCAGGGCACATAGCTGGGTTGCAAGCTTGATCACCAGTGTGGGGCATGCAGGAGGCAGCCAATCAATGATTCTCTCTCATCATTGATGTTTCTATTTCTCTCTCCCTCTCTCTTCCTGTCTGAAATCAATAAAAATATATTTTTAAAAAGAAAAGAAAAGGGCGTGTTTTACTCAGTCTTCAAGATTAGAGAAGCTTTCCCACAGTGATTTTATTTATTTATTTTTAGAGCAGGCATTCGGCAGGTAAGTAGGCGTTTGCCAGGCAGAGAAGAAAAGTTGTGACATTCCAGACAAAAGAAAAATCATAGACAGAAGCAGGAGGCGTGATAGAACATGCCCATTCCAGGTAGAGTGAAAAGTTTAATGAGACTGGGGCCTAGGGCATATGATAACCTGCAAGATGAGCCTGCAATATGAAGTCATGGTTGTTATTTCAGGGTTTAGAAAACCATGGAAGTTCAACTTTTTCCTAAGGCCCTAGAGTGTCCACTCAAAGTGAACCAATATTTAGCTTGTTACTCCACATGGTGAATAAGAAATATTGATACAATAAGCCGAAAGAATAACTGTCGATGAGAAACACTTGCAATCTATATGGAATAAACAAAGTAATCTGGAACAAAATACTATGACATTCATACATTTGATATGTATAGTAGAGATAAATACGGTATATGTTAGAGCATGCCATTTGCTCCCAGGATTCTCAGGCAATGCTATCTTTTATATATAGGGCAATTCTCCCTTTCAATATAGCCACTGATTCAAACAAAACATCTGCAACCAACACTGGCTGGATTCCTACTGCTAGGTGCATTTCTAATGTGCTTTTCATTTGTCTTTTTATTATGTATTCTAGGGGCTGCATATCGTGAGGGCTGGCCCATGAAACATGAGGCTAAATGTTCCCTTATGCATTGTGTGTAGCAGGAATAGGGATGACTTTTTAAAGAGCAAGCAAATAACCTCCATATATCAAAGAATACATAAGTTATAATTTTTAATCCAATAAACAGAATTGCAGGGTAATTAAAAGTTTTGCACTTTTATCTTTTTATTTTTCTAAACAATAAACTTTTTAAATTTTTTTTGAGAGACAGTGCCAGACTTGGTAGAATCAGGGAAGATAATAGCCATTCTGAATTTGAACTTTCATTTTCATCTGATCCTGTAATAGCACACTAGATGATCAGCTGGGAAATTCATCTACACCGTCTAGCTTTGGCCCATTCTCCCAGCCCTTTTAAGCCAGGCTGTCATATCCCTTAGCCCTACCGGATCTGTTCATAATGACAAGCCTAAATTATTTGTGGGAAAGATTGTTCTTGGGTAATCACCATGTGTCTGCTCCTCTCCACCCCATTCACCATCATACGTTTTTATTGTGTTTATTTTCTAACCTTTAATGTTGAATTCAGTGCTTACCTCTGGTCTCCTTCAACTTTGATTTCTTGTTAGATTCCCCTTCTGGTACTTTCATTTTTTAGCATTTTTTAAACTTTGCTTTCATCTTTTGGTCTCCTCATTGCCTTAAGTCACAACTCTTTTGTCTCTAGCCCACCTCCCACTTTTATCAATCATCCCCAACGAGGTGCTTCCAAGTGAACACACAACTTAAAATTATACATATAAGTTGGTCATCAATTAGCAAGTGGTTTCCACAAGAGTCTGCTGTGAGCTTAGTGTTTAATCATGCTCACTACTGTGCTGGATCAAATTTCAACTTGACCGATATGGACACACATGTTCACTTGTGACAAAGATAGAGAAAAGCCCTGGACAGTGTGTTTAGTGGTTAGAACATTGGCCCAAGAACTGAAGGGTCTTGGGTTTGATTCATGGTCAAGTCAAGGGCATGTACTTGGATTGCAGGTCTGATCCCTGGCCCTGCTCAGGGCATATAGGGGTAGTTAACCAATTCATCTCTCTCTCTCTCTCTCTCTCTCTCTCTCTCTCTCTCTCTCTCTCTCCCTCTCCTACCCTTCCATTGTGAAGAGAGAGAGAGAGAGAGAGAGAGAGAGAGAGAGAGAGAGAGAGAGAGAGAGAGAGATCATGGGAATTCCCTAGCAACATGTAGTAAAATACCTCTGGTCTATAGTGGAACCATGCAAATTCACAATGAATTAGCAAAATTCTAATTTTTTATTAAGAAAAAAGGTAGAATGATGTTGATATCATATCTAAAACAGTGATGTAAGATGTGATGCTCATTACCTATGTCTTTTAGTATATTTCACACCAGGCAGACTGCTGTACCCACTCCTGAGCTCCATAACCAAAAATTCATGTGAAAGCATCAAAAAATGTTCAGAGGAAAGCCACCAAGATTATCCAAGTTTTGGAAAATGAGACCTTTGAGGAAAGGTCAAAAGATTGGGGATTTTTCTGGATGAGGAACAATTTCAAGATGATCTGTGGGTATTTTCAGTGTTTTATTCAGAGAATGATTGATAAGAATTTTTATCACCCACTAAAATCAGGCGAGAGCAGGAAAGGCTGATAGTGAAACCAAAGATTTAGACTTGAAAGGAGAAAGTTGGTTAAAGAGGGTTGTCAACCATTGGAAAGGGCCATTTAGTCTCCGTCTAAAACCTGGTAGAAATTTGCTAACTCGGCATGTATGTTGGCTCTTTTCTAAAAGCTACTAGCTGTTCCTCTTGTGAAGATAAAAGTTTATGTATGAGCTATTTCCTTGTTTAGGGACACTTTTATTAAAAGTTAAACAATTATTTTATCCATTTGGTCTTATACTGACTTTGAAGCAAGACTATAAGTAATCTATAACACTGACATATTACCACATGTCACTGTACTTCATGAGGTTCCCTGTGTGTGAAAAAACTAAGTGTAAAAATGAAATCTCAAGTATCAGAATCATCATTTCCATCAAGTTGCAGCCCCAATAATCTTTGAAGGACAAACAGAAGAAATGACTTTGATAGAAGTAAAGAAATTAATGAACAGTTCTTGGGATCATGTATAACTAATAGAAACCAGTAACTCTGGTTAGAATTCTATTTTGGTAATAAGTGAAATGGTAATCCTGAAATGATATCTTAATTCAAATTAATATGATAGGTCAGGGTAGTACAATCTGTCACTCTAATTAATTTATAAACCCTTGCATATCCTGTCAACTTCAGATTAAATTTACCATTTTAAATGAGGCTTTTACACTTGAGTAGATAAGACCTGTCTTATGATTTTACTAAGTTGTCTAAGTAATATGATTTTAAGAATACAAGATATTACCTTTACTACCCAGGTGCACAAAACCCAATTTCAAGTTCTTCATTAGGAATTTTTTAAAAATTGAAAATACTTGTATTTTCAAGTTCTATTCCAAACCAATTTAAAACAAAGAGTCTAAAATTCATCTTCTTCCCCAACAAACTACTATCCCTCCCTGTAGTGGCTATTTGCTGTGTGTATCTGGAGTATACCTTCTCTCTGACTCCACTCTATTGCTTTTAAATCCTCATTCTTTTCAACTACATCAGCCAGTCTCACAGCCTATAGCCACCATTTTAGCTTTCATGAGGTTACCAGACCGAATTTCCTAAAATGTAAATCTGATTATGCCTTCCCTGCCTTGCAATTCTTCATAGGTTCCTCGTTCTATATAATAAAAGCCCAGGGACCAAAATGGCAAAATGACCAGAGACCAGAATGACCATAGTCCCCCAAACTGGGCCAGCAGCCCCCCAGCGAGCAGTTAGGAGTGATCAGACAGGCAGGCAAGCAGTTAGGGATGATCAAAGAGGCAGGCAGACTGGTTAGGGGTGATCAAGCAGGCAGAGGCAGTTAGGGGCAATCAGGCACAGAGGTGGTTAGGAGTGATCAGGCAGGCAGAGGCAGTTAGGGGCAATCAGACAGTTAGAGGTGATCAGGAAGGCAGGCAAGCTATTAGGGGCCAGCAGTCCCAGATTGCAAGAGGGATGCCCGACTGCTGGTTTAGGCCCAATCTGCTGGGATCCCTGCATGATTGGAACTAAACTGGCAGTTGGAAATCCCCCAAGGGGTCTCAAATTTTGAGAGGGTGCAGGCTGGGCTGAGGAATGATCACCCCCCTGCACAAATTTTGTGCACCGGGCCTCTAGTCCAATCTAATGAAAGAGCAATATGCAAATTTACTGAGCCTCCACTACACCCACAAACCACACCCACCAGCCAATCAGGAGCAAGTATTCAAATTAACCCTACCAAGATGGTTGCAGCCACAGAGAGAGTAAGCTTGGGTTTCACCAGCAATGGAGGAAGCCAAGTTTTCTGTCTGCCCTGGTCTGCCTTGGCCTCTGCTTAAGGCTACAAAGTTTCAATTATAGAAGATAAATAAATCTCAACAAAAATGGCTGTGGCCATGGAGCAAGCAGGAGGTTTGGCTCTGCTCAAGGCAACAACACACAAGATGGCTGCCCCCATGTGATCAAAGATGACTGCCCCCATGTGGACACAAGATGGCCACTATAAGATGGCCAGCCGGGGAAGGCAGTTGGGATGAAACAGGACTGCAGGGAAGGCATTTGTGGGTGATCAGGCCAGCAGGTGAGGGCAGTTGGGAAGGATCAGGCCTGGAAGGGATGGCAGTTAGGTGTGACCAGGCTGTCAGAGGAGGGAAATTGGGGGCAACTGGGCCTGCTGGGGAGGGCAGTTAGGGGTGACCAAGCCTGCAGGGGAAGGCAGTTAGGGGCAAACAGGCTGGGAGGGGAGCAGTTAGGCATCAATCAGGCTGGCAGGAAAGTGGTTAGAGGGTGATCAGGCTGGCAGGCAGAAGCAGTTAGGAGCAATCAGGAAGGCAGGCAGACAAGCAGTTGTTGGGAGCCTACATGGATCGGGCCTTAATAGGCAGTTGGACATCCTTCAAGTAGTTCCAGATTGGAGAGTGTGCAGCTGGGCTGAGGGACACCCTCTCTCTTGTCCACGAATTTCATGCACCAAGCATCTAGTTACTTATAACAGTGGTCTCCACACCTGATAAGTCATCAGAATTGCTATAGAGTTCTTCAAACGAATAATATTAGAGCATGATAACCTATCTACTGTGTTGAAATATCTGATACGTACTCAGATATACACACAAGTATTCATTCATTTGTATAAGCCCACACACGCACACACACATGCATGTACATACACACACTTGCATTTATACAGTTGGGGACTGTATCTGCAGTTTTATGTGCCATAGTTTCAGTCACCTATGGTCAATCAAAGTCTGAAAATATTACAAGGGAAATTCCAGAAATAAGCAACTCATAAGTTTTAAATTGCCACACCATTCTGAGTAGTGTGATAAAAACCTTGTAATGTTCCACTCTGTCCCACCAGAGATGTGACTCATCCCTTTGTCCAGTGTATCCACTACACACCCATTAGTCACTTAGTAACTGACTCATTTATGAGATCTACTACCAAGGCCTTACAGGGCTATGTTCAAGTAATTGTTAGTTTACTTAATAATGGCCCCAAGGCACCAGAATAGTGATTCTGTTAATTTGAATATACCAAAGAGAATCTATAAAGTGTTTCTTTTGAGTAAAAAGCTTAGTACAAAAGATCTTTTAAGAGAGACCATATTTACATAATGCTTATTACAGTATTATTGTTCTATTTTATTATTATTTACTAGAGGCCTGGTGCACAAAATTCATGCATGGGGGGTGGGGGATGTCCCTCAGCCCAGCCTGCACCCTCTCCAATCTGGGACCCTTCAAGGGATGTCTGACTGCCTGTTTAGACCCAATCCTGATAAAATTGGGCCTAAACGGGGGTCAGACATCCTTCTCACAATCCAGGACTGCTGGCTCCAAACTGCTAACCTGCCTGCCTCCCTGATTGCCCCTAACCGCTTCTGCCTGCCAGCCTGATCACCCCCTGACCACTATCCTGCCAGCCTAATTGATGTCTAACTGCTCCCCTGCCAGCCTGTTTGCCCCAAGCTTCCTTCCTCTGCTGGCCTGGTCACCCCTAACTGCTCTCCCCTGCAGGCTTTATTGCCCACAACAGCCCTCCCTTGCTGGTCTGGAACCTCCGAACAGCCCTCCCCTATTGATCATCTTGTGGTGGCCATCTTGTGTCCATATGGAGGCAGGATCTTTGACCACATAAAGGCAGCCCTCTTGTGTATTGGAGTGATGGTCAATCTGCATATTACTCTTTTATTAGATAGGATAGAGGCCTGGTGCATGGGTGCTGGCCAGCTGGTTTGCCCTGAAGGGTGTGTCCTGGATCAGGGTTGGGGTTCCCTTGGGGTGTATGGTGGCCTGGGTGAAGGGTCTATGGTGGTTTGCAGGCTGGCCACACACCCCAGTGATCCAAGCAGAGGCCCTGGGATTTGGGATTAATTAATGTTCTGCAATTGAAACTTTGTAGTCTGGAGTGGAGCCTTCTGCTCACTCTGTTGTGACAGCCATTTCTGTTTGGGTTTATTTAAATTCTATAATTGAAACTTTGTAGCCTAGAGTGGAGGCCTCGGTGCTAGGGCTGCAGAAGCTTGGCTTTCTCCATTGTCTGGGCAACCCTAGCCTTTGCTCTCTCCAGTTCCATAGCTGTCACCATTTCTGTTGGGATATATCTTCTATAATTGAAACTTTGTAGCATTGAGTGGAGGCCTAGGCCGGCAAGGGCAGGCAGAAAGCTTGGCTTCCTCCATTGCTGGGGAAACCCAAGCCTCCCTCCTGCTCTCAGGGGCCGTAGCCATCTTGGTTGGGGTTTATTTGCACAATTTGTTCCTGATTGGCTGGTGAGTGTGGCTGTGGGCATGGCTTGATCAAAGGTTTGGTCAATTTGCATATTACTCTTTTATTAGATAGGATTGTTGTTAACCTCTTACCATACCTAATTTGTAAATTAAACTTCACCATATGTATGTATGTATGTATAGGAAAAAACACATAGTACATATGGGTTTGCAAGTAGGTTTACAGTTGTGAGTACTCAAATCATAGAGGAGCATGTCTTTTTCCATATGAACAATTGTAATACTACTTTGTCCACCCCTATATAGAGAGTTCTATCTGTAGTTTCAGGCATCCATTGGGGAACTTGGAAAGTATCCCCCCCCTCAATGGGACTACTATATTCTTAAAACTCCATTGATTTGGAGACTACTATCCTACAGGGCCCTTCACTAGATTTTAAATTATAACTCCTCTACAGGCCAATTGCAGTACCTTTTACCCACTAGAATCTCTTGTGCATTGAAGTCTTTGCACATGCCTGGATTAATTTTCCCTCCTCTCCCTAATCCCCTGAAAGCACTTCTACTTACCTCTCATGACTCAGAATGTATGGCTCATAGGCACCAAATTAGACACTCCTTTCTCTCTGCTCCTAGAGTGTCCTGTCCGTACTCCAATGGCATAACATTACTATGAATCTGTTTTTCTCTTGCTCCCCCAATAGACTGTGAGCTACTTGAGGATAAAGAGTACGTCTTGTATATCTTGAAGCCTTTGCATCTCTTCCCTCCTCTCCATGCTTCTGAATATTTATTACACAATGATTATTGTTTAAAAAGTACTGAACAAATGTTTCCTGTGTTCCCGGAAGCAGGGGAAGAAGAAAGTAGAAGGAAATACTCTTGAGATGATGCCTTCGAAAATAGTGAACTATTAAGTTAACTTTTCTATATAGCACTGGAATCTAGACAGAGTGATGCATAAGATTAGGTTAAAAGGTAACTGTTAAATGCAGACTTTTTATTTGAGGGACTCATGATTGAACCATATTTTTAGACCCCCAACCAAATAAAATAAAATTTAAAGATTTCACTCATTTGCATATACATATTTAATATATATTTTTAAATAGGGAAAACAAAATGAAGTGGGTGTCTATTTCTCCAATTAAGATAATGGGGGAAAACTCATTATGTACCACAATTATATTTTCATAAAGAAACAGCTATTTGTATATCTCCCCAAATGTAGGAAAGGCAAATATCAGATTAAAGAAGTATTTTTGAGTAAATATGGTTATGCAAAATATATGTAAATATTGTCTTTGTTTTTTTCTTTTATCTTCAGACAGAACCCAAAGTTCATAGATCAGAAATGATATTCAGACAGGATTTTGGGATAGGCAGAAAGACTTTCAAAACTTCCTTTACATCCAAAGCAGGGATCTGACATTATCTCCTCTAGGTGAAATAACTTTGAATGGACTGACATTTGCACAATGGCTTTCTTTTTGACCTGTCTGTTGTTCTAATTGCTTGAAAATACCTTTGCTATTTCCCTGCATCCTCCTGCCTATATTATTTTATGACAGTCTAATAAGAACTCAGCCTTCCCTGCTGACCATATGTAAAATTAGAAAAATTGTAATACTTTAATGGAAATGCTAACTTTATGTCGTAAAGTCAGGGTAGAGTTCTGGGGTTGTGTAAGATCAGAGAGAAAATAAGACACACACACTAGAATCTCTACCTTCTTGTTTCCCTTGTTAGAGGATCATGGTTTCTCTTGTGATAGAAAGGAGCTGAGTTAGGAGGACAAGAGATAAAACCATACTGTTGGTTCTCATAAAATCAGAGAAAAATTCAGAATTTTCTGAACCAGGCTAAGGTTGAAATCATATGATGTACCAATAAACATTTTTCAAGTTTCTACAAGTAAGTGTACCTGTTAGGAGTTGCTTTTGGACTACATGCAATAGAAACCTAACCACAGTGACAAAAGATAATCAAACCATCTGAGATGTTCAGAGGTAGGCTGCATAGTTCAAGTCTGCTCGAATCTGCTCTGCTACAATGGCTTCACAATTTCATCAGTGCCCAGGATCCTTTAGGTTTGCCTTTTCACCCTCCTGATACTGTATGCTTGATAGTTGGTCCAGCATGGGATCCCAGTTGTATTCCAAGCAGGAAGAAGGAAACAATAAAAAAGAAGTGGTGACTATATCAGGAAAGCCTAAAGCTTCCCAGAAGTCTTCCATTGACTCTTTTTTTAAAAAAATATTTTATGGATTTTTCACAGAGAGGAAGGGAAATGGATAGAAAGTCAGAAACATCGATGAGAGAGAAACATCGATCAGCTGCCTCTTGCACACCCCGTACTGGGGATGGGCCCGCAGCCACGGTACATGCCCTTGACCGGAATCGAACCTGGGACCTTTCAGTCCGCAGGCCGATGCTCTATCCACTGAGCCAAACCGGTCTCGGTGCATTGACTCTTTCTTATATCCCATCATCCAGAACTGTGTCCAATGGCCACCCCCATATGCAAAAGAAATGGTAAAATGAACAATTTTGGTTTGGCACATCTCTGTTCTACAGGCTGTTAGTGAGAATGAAAGGAAAAAGGGATATTGAGTGGAAACTAGCAAGGTCTGTCACACCAACCTAAAATGTTTATTATGTTTTATTTTTCCTTAAAAGCCCAAAGAATTTGTGAAGCAGGAATATAACTCTACGCCTTCACATGAATCATGGTGTTCCTTACATCCAGAGTCATCAACGATAACACATTTCTTCTTATTCCCTCTTTTTTCTAGCTTTGGTTGCCATATTAACTCAAATAAACTATAATAATTTAGGGTAAAAATCCTCAAATTTCAGAGTTATTTGTGACTCTACTCCATTGCACTCCTCACATTTAGTCAAATGTCATATTTGGTAAAAATCACCACTTTTCTATTGTTTTCCCCTCCTTCTTTTTATTCCTCAATGCTATGAAGGTGCTTATCTCTTTCTTTTCTTTTTTTTTTTCTTCTAAAGACCTCTTGACTGAACTCTCAACATCCCCTCTGACCCTTCCTTGGTCCACCCGGAACATTTTACTTTGAGTCAGTCTTCTTGGATGTTGCCACTTTTATGTTATATATCTTCTCAAAAGCTTTGATTATTTTCTATGGCCTGTCTGGTAGGTGAGTCACCGTTAAACTAACTGCTTGGTCAGCTTAAATTAAGGGTGGTTCCTGTAAAAACGCTGCTCTTCAACATTTCCCAATGGTTCTTCAAGACTGAATGTAATTGTCTATTGAAAAGCCTATTCAGGTGTCCAGACAGAATAAATCACTTCTTCCTCAATAAAGTTAAGATTTATTTGCAAGTTCAGGGACTATTCATTATATTCCTCAGGGGACATGGCAGAGAACCTGACAAGCAGTAGGTCTCCAATAAATGTCTATATGACTGACCATATGGAAGTAGTGATTATTGAGTTTCTCTGGCTAAATATCAGAAATGCAGGCTTCTCCAGTATAAATGCTAGGCACACATATGGTAACACACACACACACACACACACACACACACACACACACACACACACACAGCCTAGATCCCCAACTTCACTTCCTTTCTGAATTTCAACATTTTGCTTAGAAGAAATTTTCCAGTTTGCTTGTTAAATGCTCATCTGTAATTATTATCCTTTGCCCATGTCTGCCTAATGGGACATAAATCATGCCTGATGCTCACTGAGGTTGATTACCACTATCATGGCAAATGGCACTTAAGAGGTTCTTAGAGGATTTGGGATTAATATAAATAATAAAAGTAATAATATTGTGAACACCATATATTAGGCATTGTGCTAAGTACTTGACATAGATGGCTTCATTTAATCTATTTATCTCTCTATCATCTATCTATCTATCTATCTATCATCTATCTATCTAAAGAGATAATATGCAAATTCGGCCAGACTCCATAATGGGTCACAACCAGACAGGAGGAGGTTGTGTGCGCAGGTGAGGCCTGGAGTGGAGACAGATACAGAGGCAGGGGGGGCTGCCCGACCTGGCGTGGCTGCTCACGTGGCCCAAAGTGGACACAGGCAGGAGGACCAGGAGACGCTATGAGTCAGACATCAGTCCAGCTTCCCACAGAGCAGGTCCAGCCTGACTCCCATGGCAGCCTGTACTGTGCGAGTCAGGTGTGGGTCCCAGCCCCTTATGGTATGCCTCCTCCCATGGCGGGAGGCGGGGTGCCTCCTCTCTGAATTTCAATCATGTACTGGGCTTCCAGTCTATCTATAAAAGCCTAAGCAACCAGTCGACCAGTAGTTATGGTGCACACTGACCATCAGGGGGCAGACACTCAACATACAGGCATGGAAACATGGAACAGACTGAAAAATCTCAGAGGGAAGGGGGGCAGGGTGAGTGGGAAGAAATCAACCAAAGATCTTATATGCATACTAGAGGCCTGGTGCATGGATTAATGGACCAGTGGGGTCCCTTAGCCTGAACTGCAGGGATCAGCCCTAATCCGTGCACCAGGCCTTCAACATCCCCCGAAAGGGTCCCAGATTATAAGAGAACACAGGCCAGGCCAAGGGACCCCACTGGTGCACAAATCTGTGCACCGGGCCTCTAGTCTTCATTAAAATCTTACAGAGTATGCATTATCACCTCCATTTTATAGGTGTGAAAACTGATATCAATGGAGCTAAGTAATTTTCTTTGGATCACTATATTCCTGATGGAAAATGTGATGTTGTAACCACTACCTTCAGGGTTTAAGTGTGGAAAGGGGTTAATTGGGATCAATAAAATTGTGTTTTGAAATAAATAATAACCATGTTTACTTAAAAAGTAATTAAGGTGTGCATAAACCTAATAATAACAGTATAGCAGAAATATACTCTTGTCAAATATCCTTGGTGAAGGGAGTGGTGTACTCTTGTAGATATGGGTGTTTAGGTCAGGGTCTCAGCTCTTCAGTTATTCTTCAGTTTATTCATTCTCTCTTTTTAGTATCCAACTAAAGTTGTCCAATACTGACACCCTCCTTCTCAATGATTTCTGTTACTATTGATTTTCCAGTGTGTTGTTTGGGTCAGCAATTTTCAGGTTGAATACCTTTTTCCAGGTTAGTTCACCTTTTTCTCACCTTATTGTGCTGTGCCCTGCTTTTTTTTTCTAGTCCTTTATTATGGGCTGTCTAGGTTCTAGGATAGTGTCTTATAAAACAAATGTTTTGATTGACACTTACAGTAAGAATTATACTCACACACACAATACTTGAAACATAACCTACTACTAAATTCATCTACAATGGATTTGAGTTTATAAAAGCCATGGGTTTATGATTGTACTTAAAAGGAAAAAAGTTAATGGAAAGTATATAGAATAGTTATAATACATAAAAGCTAAATAAGGTGCCAATAGGCAAAATATATAAAACTGTTATCACTCAACAGCAAAAAAACAACAACATCAATATGCAGAAGATCTGAATAGACACTTTTCCCAAAGAAGACATATTGATGGCCAATAGGTACATGAAAAGATGTTCAACATCATTAATAATCAGATATTTTGCAAATAAAAGCCACAATGAGATGTCACATCACACCTGTTAGAATGGCTGTTATCAAGATACAAATATATGTTGGCAAACATGCGGAGAAAAAGGAACCCTTGTGCCATGTTGGTGGGAATGCAAATAGGTGCAGCCACTATAAAAAGCAGCCTGGAGGTTCTTAAAAAAAAAAAAGAATTATCTTATGGTTCAGCAATTCCATTTCTGGGTATATATTTGAAGAAAATAAAAACACTAACTTGAAAAGGTATGTGCACTCCATGTTCATTGCAGCATTCTATCTAATAAAAAGTAAATATGCTAATTGATCCTCGTGCCATTGCAAAAGATGGCAGCACCCACAGTCAATAAGGAGGGAATATGCTAATTGACTGCCACACTTTCAAAGATGGTGGCACCCACAGCAACAAGATGGCAATACCCGATCCCCTCAGCCCTGCCTGACTCTGGGGTCCCCCTTCTTCCCTCAGTCCCCCAGCTGCCCAGGGCTGCCTGAGGCTCAGGTAACCAGGGCCGGCTGAGGCTTGTGCTGCTGGCATTGCAGCAGCAAAGGTGTGATGGGGCGTTGCCTTCCCCTGATCACCAGGTTGCCTCCCGTCCCTGAGGGCTCCTGGACTGTGAGAGGGGGCAGGCCAGGCTGAGGGACTGCCCCATCTAGTCCATGAATTTTCATGTACCAGGCTTCTAGTTATTTATAATAGACAAGTTATGAAAACAACCCAAGTATCCATCGATGAATGAATGCGTATGTACATGTAATGGAATATTATATCTCTATAAAAAAGGAATAAAATATTGCCATTTGTAGTAACCTGGACACACTTTAGGGCAATATTCTTAGTGAAATAAGTCAGACAGAGAAAGATAAATACCTTATGATCTCTCTGACATGTGGAATTAAACAAATACAAATAGCTAATAGATTAAAAAAAAAAACAACCTCAGATTGGTTGTTGCCAGAGGCAGTGAGTTGGGTGGGAGAAATATATGAAGGGGGTTAAAAAATAAAAACACAAAAACAAAAACACACAAACATATATAATGGTAAATGTATTCTGTTTCTTCTACTGAATGTATACTTATTTATTCAGTGTCAATTTGTATTCGTCTCTTTTTCTAAATAGAGAAGATTAAATGTGGATAATTGTAAGTCAAATTACACCAAGAACACAAAGTGCTAATCAACACAGGTGGTATTGCATTATAATCAGTTCGAAAGAGAGTCCAATAATATGTGCAAGAAAGAGGATTAGTTGAATGTCCTAATAGGAAATTTAACTATAGATTATGATTCCTTATTTCTTGGGAGATAAAAAATCTCTAAATGAGCCTGTAGCTTATAATATTTAATGACATATATAAGCTTATAATAATCCTAACACATTAATTTGGGAAAAAGCATTGAGTTTTGTATGGGAAATTATAAACTATGTGAAAGACTTACACTTAAAATTATTCTTTTGATGTAACAAGAAAGAGTGGTTGTTAGATTAGTAGCTAAATTCATGTGTTCTGATGCAAATTTTGGTAATTTTGGACAGAGTAGCTTATTCTCCTGCCCCAACTGAGGTTCATATAATCAACAAAACAAATCCTGCAACCTCTGCTAGTTGAGATAATATTTTGCAATTTTTAAAAAGAATAGTTTATTGATTTTTAGAGAGAGAGGAAGGGAGATAAACATCAATGTGAGTGTAGCATCAGTTGACTGCCTCTTGCATGCCCCTTACTGGGGATCAAGCCTGCAGCCAGGTCATCTGCCCGGATCAGGAATTGAACTAGCAACATCTTGATGCACAAGATAATGTCCAACCAACTGAGCCACACTGGTCAGGCCTATTTTTTATTTTCAATATTGTTAGAAATAAGGTGATTCCCCCAAGTCAGGGGTTCTGGTAGAATACAAAACACTTGGGAGCCAGACAGCAAGGCAAACATATTTACTTCTACATAGAAGGGTGCACACACCTGGTCTGGAAGCGGGTGCACACCAAACAGGTAGGCGGCTCAGCTTTATAATCCCTTACACATGTGACCTGTCCTTTGCTCTTGACTGGAGCTCAGGCACACAGTCTTTCACGATTGGCTAATTCAAAGGGAGGGGTTGGTCTTTGCGATTTCAAGATGGTGGCCCCCAGAAGAGCTGCAAGCCATGCGGCTAACATGGTGGCTGCCAAGTCACACAGTCCAAAGTGCCAGCTGTCTAAACTGTTCTTTGACAGAAAAGATGACCTGTTTGTTCTCACAATATGGGATTATTATTAATATAAACTTTGAAAAATATGAAGCAAAGATTAATTTTAATTAATAGTTTTTGTTACAGATTTTTTTCCTAAATAAGTTTGGACACCATAAAAATTTTTGTCTGATTTTATAGTACCTGAAGCATATTAGTGGGATTCTATTGAAATGTTTAGAAAAATTTGACTGAGATCCTAATCAGTGTTTAAATGGTTGGATCTGATTTATTAAACTTATAAGTTTTGGTTTATTAGCTGTTTAAATGGTATTCAGATGTTTAGAGAAACATCCTTTATTAGTTATATATTTAATAAATTGAGCATTAAACAAAAAATAATAGCAGTGCACCTTATATTTCAAGCACCAAAGTCTCTCAGGCAAAAAATAAAATAAATAAAACAAATTTAGTGCCTACTATTGGCTACACACATGATTTTTTTTATTTTTTATTTTTTATTTTTACCATAAAGTTACCTGGCTCTCCTTTATTCTCTATTCTCTCCCTTATTTTATTTTTCTCCCATTCTTTCCCTTCTTTACCAATAACTGTCTCAGATTTGGTCTCTGTATCTTTCCTAACTCTTGCTATTACTCACACTAAATTGAGGATATTCTAAGAAAAGTACAGGGATAATTGGTCAAAGATAACCTAGCAGCTCCAAGCAAACTTGGACTGTGAAAAACAGGGTGTTGTTAGGGATATTTCAGTGAGTCATGCTGTAATTAACCTAAGCAATTATATAACTAAAATTGGGGTGGGGGGAGCAGCCTCCTAGCTCAGGACCAACACATTGTTTAGGCAACCCATTTGACCACCTTCTTCAGCGATCATTACAGTTCTAAACTCAAATTCCCAGAAGTCTCTTGTGTGGTGAAAGTTCCCACTCCCACTTAATTCGGAATGATTTTGATTTAAAAGGCCCACAGTGTATGGAAGTAGTTATGGTGATGGGAGTAATCAGACAAAGCAGGGGAAGGAAGATTTTTTTGTGTGGTAATATCAGAATGTAATGAATCAAATTTTGCTCTGGATGACCTTCAGGATAACTGCTCTGCCCACTATTGCTTTAGCCTGGTTTACCATGGTAATTCTGAGACCAAAATGTTCCTTAGCTATTTGGTAGCTGATCAGGACTCAGCATCTAAATGTAGCTCATTTTTTAGACCAAGGAACACAAAGCTTGACACAGATTGCTATTCTCCCATTAAGTTTGTTTTCATATCATCTTATGGAAGTAAGTTATAAAAGATGGGTGACATACTAATTTTCTTATCTTGACTTCTGAGACTAGTCTAGCCTTACTTCACTACAGCATGCTCTTTCTAATACAGAAAACTGCAGCTTTCTGCTCTGAGTTCTTCTCATCTGTTCTGACTACCTCTTGTTCTTGACACTGATATTCATACTAGGGGTCCTCTAATCTTGGTATCCTGACTTTGCAGGCTCAAATAAATCCCTTTATGGTGTGGTAGAAAAAAAAAAGAATTTCTAAGTAGATTGTATCTAAGAAATTATAATCACTCTCATTCACAATTTTCATAGTTAAAATGACATTAATTCTAAAATATTTGGGGGTTTTCTCATGCATAGGTAACTTCTAGTTCTTGGCCAGAAAGTAATGACTGTAATAACGACAACAACAACAACAACAATCCTCTAACAGTGACCACACTCTCGCGACATAAAGCCTGTGTTTAAATCTCAGGTCTACTATTTGCTAGCTGTTTGACCAAGGTCCAGTTAACCTCTCTGTGTTTTTATTTAAAATCTGTAAAATGAGTAATAATACCTATGTTACAATGGTGTTGTGGAAATTACATGGGCATGGGAAACTGCCTGATATATGTTAAGTGTCCAGTAAATGTTAACTATGATTAATAGCTATTGAAGATGGGGAATATGATAATGTTACATGCTACAAATGGACTGTTTAATTTTTGCTGATTTAAAGTCTTCTGTGGGGTTAAGAAAGATTTGGAGCTCTGCTGTCTGAATGTTTCTTACTTCCATTTTTCTTTGTACTGTGCCCATTAAATTTGGTCCAGTTAACTGCAAACACCTTGGTAATGAAGCCAAAATATTCTGTAATCAGCTCTGCTATCCAAATTTCATGAGTATTCAGCTTTTCAGCTCAGAATAGATTTTGTGTAAACAGTGCAATGAATTCTAACTCACTTTTGATTGCCATGATCTGAACCAAACACAAAACCTAGTTGATCCAAGATGATTTGGGCTTTGCAATTTTGTGCATTTATGTGCTCTGCACACTCAAAACAGGAGTAGCTTTGAATTTAACATATTTCCTTTTCAGAAGACAAAAGTTCTTTTAATTAAAAACATTTAAAAAATTTCAGTATGTGTAATTGTTAACACCTGCACTGTGTTACCAGCAGATGTTTCCTACTTACCTAAGGAAAGGAAAGTGATATAATTATTCTATAAGCTTATTGGCATGGTATTTACTGAGATAGGAAACTTTCACTGCTGACTCTGTATGGAGTATTTAATATTTCTTTTCATCTTTTCCCCAATTGCTGTTAATCCCTACATACACTCCCCAGCCAGGCCCACCAAATAGTTTCAAAAAATGATCATGCCCATTTCAGTATTTGTGAAAAGTTACTGAAATTAAATTATATGTATTCTGAAGCATTATACATTTTATTAAGTGTTTTAGCAACTAATCATTATGATGCTATCTAATAAAATAGTAATAGGCAAATTGACCATCACTCCAACACACAAGATGGCTGCTCCCATGTGGTCAAAGATCCTACCCCCATGTGGACACAAGATGGCCACCACAAGATGGCCAGCAGGGGAGGGCAGTTGGGAGGGACCATGCCTGCAAGGAAGGGCAATTAGGGGTGACCAGGCCTGCAGGGGAGGGCAGTTAGGGGCAATCAGGCTAGCAGGGGAGCAGTTAGGCATCAATTAGGCTGTCAGCGGAGTGGTTAGAGGATAATCTGGCTGGCAGGCAGAAACGGTTAGGAGCAATCAGGAAGGCAGGCATGTGAGCAGTTGGGAATCAGCAGTCCTGGATTGTGACAAGGATGTCACAGTAGGTGGGATTGGGCCTAAATGAGCAGCTGGACATCCCTCTAGGGGTCCCAGAGTAGAGAAGGTGCAGGCTGGGCTGAGGGACACATACCCGTTGCAAGAATTTCATACACTGGGCCTCTAGTGTTCAATATGGAAGTTTTACATGGTGATTATAAATGTAGAAGTGTAATAAGCAATTAGACAGACAGAAGCAGGACAAGGATGATGGGTTGGATACATAAGGTCAGCAGGGCTGAAAGCCTCGGGTGCCTAGCAAAGGACAAAACTGGGACAATAAGGACCTGGCATTCACACACCTTTCAAACCTTCCTTGCAGATTGAACCCCTGATCTTTCATATTGCTGGTAATATGGTTTAGCTCCCCTGACTTTTCCTTCCTAACGATAACATCTAGGCCTCAGTTGTATTTCAGTTTTAAAAAAAGCAGCAAAATCAGACAAATGACACTGTGGCTGCCTCAGAACCAGCTGCAATGACTAACAACCCCCTGAACCCCCTGCCCTGTTTCTGACCAATGAGTGGAGACTATGACCCCGAAAAAGCACACCTGGGAGGCTGATGAATATTTTATTGATAGCCTCCCCTGAGACCTCCCTTAAGATTCCCACCTGCAAGGGAGATAAATACCCTCAACACAAAGTCCCTGTGCAAGCTTTTCCCCAGGGAGCATGCCTGTGGCATTCCTTTACCCCCTTTCTTCCCTATAAGGGATCCCAGGAGACTTGTAACCAGGGGAGTAATGGGTAGTGTTAGCTCATTCAGGGTTAACCTTCTGAACCTCTCTCTATGGCCCCCCTTTCTCTGACTTCCCAGCGAGCCAAAGCAGCCCACCTAGGCTCTCCTGTGGCTTCCCTAAGCCCTTCCTTGTCTCACTGTCCTGGGTGTGCATTTGCTGTGGTCAATAAATTCTTGCTTACTTTGCTTCACTTTGTCTTTTAATTGAAACCTTTCCTTCAAGAAGGCAAGAGCCAACGTCTCATAGTCTGGCTGATAGCAAAAGTATACCATTTAGATAGCTACTACCCTTTAAATAACTTGGCTTCAAGTGAAGCTATTGTAAAAATGAGAATTTTCTTTAATTTTCTGACCATTTCTAAGGTCTTACAAGTAGCCGACTTTCAGAATTCTTCATTTATGAAACTAATCACGCAATTACCTACAGGCATGTGTTAAATATGACACTGGTTTCAGCCAAATAATGGGCAAATTGCAAACAATGAAGAAAGAGCGGCAGCTCCATTTATAACTGCTGTTTCAACAGAGCTCTTTTGTAATCAGAGTGATCTGAGGGTGACTCATTAATTAATTGATGTTCTTTTTTATTATGTGCTATTGAGTTAATGAGTAATTTGTGTGAGATAATTCTCTGAACACATTGATTACCTGAGATATTTTCTGGGCCTTTCAGAGCAATGACAAGCTGAATAGGTAGAAGATCGTATTTGCTTTTGTGTGCTCATTATTAGTAGGTTTGAGATGAGTACAAATCAGTACAAAGACACCCTAAAGTCATCTGAGGTTCCAAGTATCCTAAGCCTGCCCAACAGGAGGTTGAGTGCTCTGGGCTAGGCCTGTCACATAGTAGGTTCTCAATAAGTGCTTCTTGAATTCATGGCTCTATTAAAGGTTGGCTTTCTATTACCTTCAATTACATTAAAATCACATTTAAGAAATATCTATAACTAGAGGCCTGGTGAATGAATTCATGCACAGGTGGGATCCCTTGGCCTGGCCTAAGGGATCAGGCAGAAACTGGCTCTCTGATATCCCCTCAAGGGGTCCCAGATTGTGAGAGGGCGCAGGCCAGGCCAAGGGATGCCACTGGTGCACAATTGGGGCTGGGGAGGGACACAGGAGGTTGGCCAGCTGGGGAAGGACTGTAGGAGGGCTCCAGGGCGTGTCTGGCCCATCTTGCTCAGTTCTGATTGGCCAGACCCTAGAAGCAAGCTAACCTACAGTTGGAACATCTGCCCCCTGGTGGTCAGTTACCATCATAGAGACTTGTTGACCAGTCAACTGCCTACACCATAGTGGTCAGTGCATGACATAGTGAGCTGTTGGGCAGCCTTAGCATCTCATTAGCATATTATGCTTTGATTGGTTGAATAGCCAACTTGACCACTGTACACTAGCATATTAAGCTTTTATTATATAGGAGTAGAGGTCCAGTGCATAAAAATTCATGCACTGGAGGAGGGGTCCCTCAGCCCAGGCTGTCCCTTCTCACAGTCCAGGAGCCCTCAGGGGTGGGAGATAACCCAGCGATCAGGGGAAGGTGATACCCCCATCACACCTCTGCTGCCGCCACTGCTGGCAGTGCAAGCCTTGGCTGACCCTGGTTACCTGAACCTCAGTTGGCCCTGGGTGGCCAGGCAGCTGCCATCTGTGGCTTGCTTGCACCTCAGGCCAGCCCTGGTCACCTGGGGGGCTGAGGGCAGGTCCGGCCACACTTCATGCCTGCCGTTCCCCCACCCCGGTGGGGCTGAAAGGACTGGGGGACTCTGGTGAGGCTGAGGGGCCTGGATGCCACCATCTTTGTCACAAGGTGATGGTCAATTTGCATATTTGCTCTTTATTAGATAGCTTGGTGTTTTTAAGAAAAGGTAATCATCAAAAGGCTTTTGCTAAAACTATATTCTGTGCTAATGGCCTATTACAATAAACATGCAGATTGTTTCTGCAACTTATTGAAGTGAACACTGAGCATGTTGAGACTGTATCATTTGTATGAAATTGTTTAAGTGACTATTCGGAAGGTGGTTTGCCTAAAGGAAGCCACTTATATATGGTAGGTTTGACTATAGCTATAACCTTCAGCACCCAGTTTCAGGTAAGGCACACCATCTGGTCCCTGAAAATGTAGGATTGAGTTGCGTTTTTTTGCTTTAATTCATTGTGCAGAAAAGAGAGATTTTGAAATTTAGTCTGTCAATACAGTTGCTTTCAGAAAGATCACATAAAATTTGTATGTATGTTCAAAATTATACCCAGTAATTACTACCTTCATTTTGACAGCTTTATTTCCCCCACAAAAGTAAATAGCAGTAAACTACCTAGCTCAGAGATCTTAAATATACAATTTGAAGAAAGCATTTGAGCTACTTTGTTTATGCTTATGATTTACCCTTTAAAAGCCAATGTCCCTAAATACTTTTTTCCTTCTTCATGCACTTAATGCATGCTTTTCTAGATGTCATCTAGATTTTGCCAATTAAGAGCAATCAAATAGTGTCATTCCCCCCTTTATTAAAAACATAAATCCAAATATAAAAAATGAATGAAAGAATCCAGCAGATATTTATTAAGCAAGATGAAAGTGAAATTACAAACACAGGTCAGCTTTTAAACTCAGCCAGCATTCTGGTGAAGTGGAGGTTCCTGGTCCTTCATCAGAGGCAGCCTATGCGTGATGCACATTAGGAAGGGAGCTCTCCCTGCTTGAGAAATCAAAGCTCCATTGGAGGTGTTCTCCTGGAGGCATCGGATAACAAGCTACGTGACATCAGGGCTACACAACACAAAAAGGAAAGTTGACAACAATTCAGGGACGTGGAATAGTCAAGACAATTAGCTTAATACTTCAGGTCAAAAATGCTCCTCTTTATGGGCAATTAGTTACAAAAGGGCCTATTTCTGTCTTGTTTCACAAATTCATAGGGATTAACGATAATCTAAGGAGATTAAGGCCTTAATCTTTAATCCAGGTGAGTAATTTCCTTCGTAGGAAAAGCATAAGAATTAATTCCCAAAGGATTATGCGAAATAAAAGACAGTAAAAAAAAAAAATGTGGTTTGGTCTTTGGGTCCCAAGGACAGTTGAACAGTTTGTTCCCAGTTTACAGATTTTTTGACATATTGATCTTAACATATGCAAAATCAGTTAAATACTTAGAAGATCATTTGAAAAAGATACTGACAATTAAAACTGTATATCCACATGAAAGCCAAGCAAATCTTAAAGGGAGCTATTGGGCCGCAGGGTTATGAAAACCATTTCTCACTATTTCCCTCGCACCCATTTGTTGTTTTGCTTTGTTTCGGTATTTTTACTTTTGGCTATGCAAGTCTTTTTATGAAACAAATGTAAGGCTAAAGGCTAAAATAACAGTTATGTTATGGGCCTCGAATAGCTATTTTTAAAATCTTATTTTCTGGGTGTATCTTAAATTTGGGGGACATGTGACTTGAACACTCTTAACCATGAAGCATTTGTAAAAATACATATCATTCACTTTTCACAGAATCATTTCCTTAAAAATGAGAGGCAATATTCAGATTTACATGCATGTCTATAATAAAGCTTTGTTTTTAAAACAATTCAAATCCACACCAGCATTATTTGCAGCTTAATATTTTGGCCCCAAACCAAGAATTCAGGTATCACACTTAATTTTCATCTGCAATACATATAGTGCAGGAAAAATATGTTTGAAAATAACACTGGGAAATATTGTTTCCTATACAAGTGATCAAGAAAAAAGTAAAGAAAAAAAAAACAAAACACAGTACTAAATTTGCTCTAGTAAAAATAGGCTCCATTGTGCCTGCATGGGATTAAATTGTTAACATGTAGTTTTATTACTAGGGAACAGAAGCAAAGAAGCGAAATGTGAGCAATCCAGAAGAGGGTTTACAAACTCATTTTAATTTCTTAAATTATAATCTAAATAATCAGTCTTCATACTTTCTGTTTCTAGAACATTTTCTTCTTTATCAGCTACCATGTAAGTAAGGGAATAATATTTCACCTTTAAAAAATGGAATGACAGATTTCAGTTTAAGTGTGATGTATACAGAGTGGGTAATTACAGGAAGCAAGAATAAGACACATCAAACTTTAAAGTGTTCACTTTTAAACATTAAAATAAGTGGCATGTAATACAGAAAAATATATAATCACCAGTTTTCAGCTTTTTATCAATCCCTTTGTTTCCCTTCTTCTAGAAGATTCTATGAACACTATGTTGCCCGATCAAAAGTAACCTCACTACTGAAATATCATCATAGCATCAATGTGCATTATCATGATCTCAGTAGATTTACACTCAAATCCTTTTAGTGCCAGAAATTTATCAGGCCATAAGTTATTAAACACTCAGCTTTTATGGAGTGATCTGGGCAAAATTTGTACAAGAAATTTGATCATTTTAAGTTATCTTATAATTGTGTTAATACTTTTTTAAAGTAACCCTTTGGAAAAAATTTACATGATACCCAAAGGCACTAGTTCACATAAGGGGTGAATGGCTGAAAAAAACAAACAGCAAAACCGTAATATAGGTAAAGAGCACGTGTGTGCACGCACACACACAGACACACACACACACACACACACACACACACACAGAAGATATTAAAAAGATAACTGTTAAGCTTTAAAGTTATTCTAAAAGTGGCACTTTTCATGTTGGTATAAAATGAAAGTGCTTTAAGATGAAATTTTTATACATTTTTTAAAGCTGATCTTAAGCCCCTGAAAATAGGGGGTTATAAAGAGAACACTGATAGACTAAATCACGGTGGCAATCATAGTGAATGTTGCTTAAAATGCTTTGTGTGTGTCTTTATTTTTCAGTTTTTTAATGTTGCTAGACTTGCTTTAGCTATATGTGTATCATTAGTGAGATTTGCTCTTCAATTTTTTACTAGAAAGTTACAGCTCATTTAAAATAGCTGGTAGATACAGAAAGCATAAATATACAGTAAGTTTAAACACTGATTGTACTAAATGCAACAATACAAAGAAGCAAACAGAACACAAATGGTAACACAATAAAACTGTATTACATTTGTGCTTCAAATATTACAATACATTATATACAATAGTCCAAAATAAACATCTCATGCCAAGTGACACAAAAAGGAATAGCAAGCAAAAAACCCAGCAATATGTACATTATGTTTTTTCTTTAATAATAAACATTCAACTCTGAACTGGGGCAATATCACTACATACAGATGCAGTCCCCCTTTTATTTCAATATATCCATCCTGCTTTCCTATATCTACGCTATTCAGTAGGTTCCCGTGTCAATTCTTATATACATGTGGAGCAAAAAAGATAAAAGAATGTAGTGCTTTGTGTTCTTAATAGGGTGATGTTGATAGATCAGCGAACCTGGGGTGCATAACCTTCTTTCATTAAACCTTCCTCGTAGTCTGTCTGGCAAAGGATCATGTTATTCTTGAGGAAAAATTTGTCTCCGACACAAAATCTGAAAATATTAAAAAAAAATAAAATGTGTTAAGACTATTTCACTCAAATGTACAGATTTGAAGATTTTTTTTCCTAATAATAATTTTACATGGTAATTCCCTGAAATAGAAAACTTGGCTTTGAAAGTCCCCTTTATTGTCAACAACTGAAGCATTGTACATGAACCTTGAAATCCTACCTTTATATATAAAAATCATAGGAACATTGAGGAAAATATATAGGACAGCAAGGGTAATTTTTTATTTTATTTTACCACATTAGAAAGAAAATGGAACTGATCTATAACATGTAACTGATCATTAATATTTCATGGTAGTGATTATGAAAGATTTCATAATTGGCCACTTATCCACCTTACAAAAAAAAAATAAGTGCATTAAAATGAATCACACAATTAGAAAATAGCCCATTTTTAAAATTACCATTTAAAACTTTTATTCTTTGTTATAAAAATGTAATTAAATTCTAGTAATTAGGAAGTGGTCATTCTGAAGTGAAAGTTGTTTTAGCACCAGACTCTGATGTTGGGCCATATTCCTTTATTTATAGCAAGTTTATCAACTATAAAATAGTAAATGTCATTTCTTGGAGCACTTTCAATTAAACCAAAGGGCATAACCTGAACAAACTTCTTAATATTGATGTGATACATAAACTAGTGCCCAGGAGCTAATTATTATTTTATGCAATAAAACAAAATAAGTGCTCTTTTTGTGTAATTTACCCACGGTGACACTTTGGATACAATTAAGGTCAGAAATAAATGCTTGTGCAGTTTCTGGTACATTTAACAATAAAGTAACTCTGGGGAGATCTGTATATATTTTTAATTGTAACAATTTAACCTTCAAACAGCAGTGTCTGGTAGAGTTGACCCAGTAAAACTACTTGTAATTATACAAGTTGACCTCATTGACCTTTGATAGTGGTTTCTCTTTATCAGATAGTCTATTTCGAAGGATGTTCAAGCAGAAATCTTAGTGGATAGATTAAACTGTGTACTGAAAGCCACCCTTTAATGTTTTGTGAAGTTGAGAGTTTAAATGAGGAGCAGTTGGACGGATTTACATTTGCAAAGATTGGAATGCTAGACAAACAGTGAACCTATTTATTTTCCAACTGGGTAGCTTTGGAAATTTATCCTTATTCTAGCTTAAGTAGATAGAGAAGAAAATGGTGTAATAAAAAAAGTAGATTGAAAAGAATTAGCTTTCCTCTTAAAGAAGATTGGTCTGTTTATTTGTGGAATTTACTCCCCTCCCCCCCCCCCCCCCCCCCAGGGATTACTGCCTGTTGATGATGTTGATTAAAAATACAGAGCATGTGGTGATCTTGAAATCCTGAAGATGTGTGTGGTCAAGACTATTGGATGCAATGAACAGTCAAGATTTTAAGTACACCTTCTTTTCATTGGTTGCACCCTGTAAACTTTAAATATTGTGTTTAAAAAGTGGTGTTGGAACAGACCAGTTTTTGCAGATTATCTTGAGTACTAAGACATGTTGAAGAAAAGGACAGGCCTAACAGCCAATTTAAATACTTAGCTTTTGCCTGACCATTGTGGCTCAGTGCTTGAGCATCAACTTATGAACCAGGCGGTCACGGTTCAGTTCCTGGCGAGGGCACATGCCTGGGTTTTGGGCTCGAGCCCCAGTGTGGAACATAGAGGATGCAGCCAATCAATGATTCTCTCAACACTGATGTCTCTATCTTTCTCTCTCCCTCTCTGAAATCAATAAAAACATATTTTAAAAAATACTTAACTTTTTTTGAGATTATTTAAAATAGCATGAATAACATATATGGTTACTGTTTAAAATTTTTTGATTTATGTTAATATTGCAATTAATTTGAACTAAGAAGCCTATAATAAAATATCAAAAGTAAGTAAATTCAGTAAAACACTCATGCTCCAGCTGATATTACTGAGTTTTTTCCCCTAAAAATCTACTAAATTGGAAATACTCTTTCAACTCCATATTGTCTACAATTTTAATTTTTAAACATAATTTTTAGCAATCACCTTAATTCTATTCACTATTAAATAAAAACGTGGATTTTGTTTGTTTGTTTTTGTCATGTCCTATCATGTCATTTTTACCGTCAGAGACATGGAAATTTAGATAATTTTTATTTGTAGGTTCATAAACTCAGATTAATCAGAGTGAGGAAAAATGATATAAAGTACATTTCATGCTTTTCCTGAGTTAGTTCTCTGAGGGTAAGATAAAACAGCTATATCACTGGATTGTAGGGATGTTATAATAAGCAATATATGAAAGGTAGAGAAGCATATTATAAGGAATAGGGTTCAAATCTCAACTTTCCACTTAAGATATTAAGATGAAACTTCAGTGTTTCTTATCTCCAAAATCAGTCACTTTTGCAAGTTTATGATAAAGAGTAGAAATGGAATATGTAAAGCTTTACCTCAGTGGCTGAAATGTCGGTGATTATAATAGTCATCTCTCATAAAGTACTTACCAGTTGCTAACACAAAAAGCATGTACACCTGTGATCATGTTATTCCTTTCATCCACCTAGATTATAGATATTACCATTGACTTTTTAAAGGTGCAAAAACTGGAGGCTTCCTCCCAGAATTGAAATACCTGCCCAAAGTTTCATAGGTAGGATGCATGTGGCACATGAAGGAAAGGAATCAGGGTTCTTTGGATTTAAGACCCATGATTTTATCTGGAGGCAGTAAAGAATGAGGCTACAAAGTTATCTAGTTTTTTTTGGGGGGGGGTGTTATAATAATTTATTTTCATAATTTTTTTAAAAAAGCCTGCCTACCATTTGATGAGATGGTAATATACATGGAATTCATCTGAAGTATTCCTACCTGAATATTTAGTTACTAATATATTGTCAACTGGATAAAGTACATTTTAGGTGCATTTCAATTTATACTTAAAGGTCAGGTTGAAACGAAGCATGGGTGAGGAATGTCACAATTACACACATAACTCAAACAAAAAACAGCCTGGAAAGCTATGGTTAAAGGCAAATTATGGTTGGGATGCAACTAAAATTAGTCTCCTCGTTTAAAATGTTTCAAATATAAGCATGAAGAAACTAAAATGCAGATATTAGACACTTATCAAAATGACCTATAACTGTGATTTTTGTATGGCAGGCTAATTTCCAATGCTATATAACCAGCTCCTTAAGAGATGTAGCACTCAAAGAAAAAAATCTTTTAAAAGCAGCGATGTCCAGAGAACACTGTTACTATATTAATAGGTAGGGCTAAAATTCCTGAAAGTAATCATTACTTGTGATATAGGCAGTTCAATTAATTTTTCCTTTATTTAGAAAAATATGTCAAGATGCCTACAAAGATTTTTTTTAAAACCATCTAATCATGATGTTTTGGAATTAATAACAGATTTAGTTTCCAGATTTTTTGAAGTGATTCTAGTTGAAATCATGTGGGCCTTATACAGTTGAAAAGTACAGGAAATAAGTGTGGTTAATAAATCATCTCTATAAAATATGGGCTGAGAGTAGTTTGGAGCAGGTTATCAAAAGTCTCTGCTAAGAAGCCTCCATATGTATTATACTTCCTAAGAAATAAAAATGTTAACTTAGCCACCTTATTTCCCTGAGATTAGTGATGGTCATTTATAACTAATTTCCATTTCGCAACTCTTTAAAAAGAGGCAGATTCAACACATATATCCGATGTCTTTACTTTCCTATGGAGCATCCTCAGGTATTAGATATTTACCTTGTTTGCAGTAAGAGTTGCAGGTATATATTCACTGTCCCATCACTATAGCATTGTGCACAAATTTACTGTCTTTCCCCAATGACAGCCCAGTTGTCATTACACACTTCATTCGTAACAATATTTTCTGCACCAAGTTACACTACATGCACCCTGAGTTCTGCTAGAAATTGTCCAAAATCTACCTAACTATAACACAACTGTATCTAATCACATTTATATCCACGTAACCAGACAATAAAATATCCTTTTTGAAACAGCCCTCATTAGGACTCGGAGTCCACAGACTAAAACCAGACTGCCAAGGTTCAAATCTTGAGTCTACCATTTTCTAATTAGTTACTTAAGTTGTTTGTACTTCAGTTTCCTCATCTGTAAAATGTGATCAATAATGATACCTACTTAGGGGTTATTTTTAATTTTAAATGAGTTAGAACATGTAAAACAGACTCCATGGATAGAGGGTAAGTTGACATTAGTCAGGAGGGTTTGGGCAGGGTAGCGGTACTTGGGGGGGTTAAACAAAAAAAAAGAGAGAGAAAAAACTCATATACACTGGACAACAGTGTGGTGATTGCCAGGGCAATGGGGAGAGGGAGGAAGTAGAGAAAGTATGTATAGGGTGTATAAATGTGGACAAAAGGCGACTTGAATTGGGGTGGTGAACACACAATATAGTACACAGATGATTGTGTTGTGGAATTGTGCACCTGAAACTTGTATAATTTTGTTAACCAGTGTCACTCCAATAAATGTAATAAAAATAATATAATAAAGTATCTTATTATAATGTTTGATACATTGAATCAGTCCCATTAAAAATTATCTATTAATAGCAAAAGCAATAATAAAATGTCTGAATAATACAATCATCATCCTATATAATAAAAGAGAAACATGCAAATTTGACCGTACCTTCGCTCCTGAAGGTACCTTCGTACCTTCGCTATGCTACCAGCCAATAAGGAGCAGGGGCAGGGCCAAGTGACACCAGTGCCAGGTCCCGGGGTGGAGATGAAGTGGCAGTGGTGGTGAGTGCCCAGCCCCCGGGTGTGGTGAGGGGAAGCAGTGGCAGCAGCAGCGGTGGTGGTGGCAGCACCAGGGAGTACCCAGCCCCCGGGCACTGTGAGTGGAAGTGATGGCGAGAGCCCAGTCCCTGGAGCCGGATGGTTGCAGGCAGCTGGGGCTGAGCTGAGCAGGGTGATGGCTGGGTGCCCAAGGCCTAAAGCCTCTGGCAGGCTGGGGGTAAGCCATCAGTTGGACATCCCCTGAGGGCTCCCAGTACGTGAGAGGGGGCAGGTTGGGTTGAGGGACCACTCTCCCCCAGTGCATGAATTTCGTGCACCAGTCCTCTAGTATATAATAAAAGACTAATATGCAAATCATCTGAACGGTGGAACAACCAGTTGCTATGATGCACATTGACTACTAGGGGACAAACACTCATGCAGCAGCTGCCCCTGGTGGTCAGTGCACTCCTACAGGGAGAGCGCTGCTCATCCAGAAGCCCAGAAGCTGGGTTCATGGCTGGTGAGCACAGCTGTAGTAGTGGGAACCTCTCCCGCCTCCACAGCAGCACTAAGGATGTCAGTCGGACATCCTCTGAGCGGTCCCGGACTATGAGATGGCACTCGGCTGAAGGATCTCCCCGAGTACACAAATCTCATGCACCGGGCCTCTAGTATAATGATAAAAAACCAGGTTCAGCCTGTGTAATCACAGGGATAGGCATTTAAATCTTAGTTGCACTAATTTTAAACCACGTAAAGACACCAAATACATTCACACTTCTGGTAGTTACTTAACACCTCTGAAAATAAGTTCCCACATCTATAAAGAAGTACAAAAATCATTATTATTTGCCAATGATCATCTTTTCATCTTTGCTTAAAATGTTGCCTAGCCAGGGACAGTTCTTCCTTTTTACCATGGAACTTAAATGCTAAACGTTCTTCAGTTTCCACTCCTCCCATCAATGTTCCCTGATCAGGGAGCATTGTGCTTTCCCAGAGCACTTACTTATTAGTGTATCATTCATTTGCTTTGGCATTTCAAATTTTCTCGTACATGTGTAATAGGTTCCCCAACCTGGACAGTAGTGCTGAGGTAAAATGACATGAGTTTTATTTCTTTTGATCCCTGTGAAATACCACCATAAATTGTACTATCACTTGGGGTGGGTGGTCAATAAATATCGGTTAAGATGGATTTGATCCAGGATCAAATAGCTTTCAATCACAAAGGTCTTCTAGATGCAGTGACTTAAATTTGTATTCATTTCAATGTTCAGTCACTGACTTTCTACCTTTACAATTACATCTCCTGCTACTCGTTCCATTCCTCACTCCAATCCCTGCCAAATTCCTGGTCTCATCTCTGAGCACACCGAGCTACTTTTCATTCCCCAAACACATGAGACACTCTCACAGCGCCACGCCTTTAATGCTGCTCCATCTATTTGGAAATCCATTTCCTACTTCCTGGCTTCCTCATCTCCCCCATCCCTACCAGACACACTTCCTATATCCCAACTAGTTTTAGGAAGGCCTTTAATGAAACCCCGCACATCAGCCTGTGGTGCTGCCTTAAGCTCCCAGTGTGAACCTCTAGTTTTTTGGGATGGGTCAGTGTCCCATCAATTATACTCTCCCATGAGTCCCTAATGTCCCCTCTTGCCCCTAGCTCTGAATACCTTTGAGAGAGAAACTAAACTGTGCTCTCCTCTGTTCTTACAGAGCCAAGCACCAAGCTTTTATCCTTTAATAGAAGAAACCAAAATGTTATACAAGTCTACATATTTGAGTCCATTCCATTACAAACAAGCATGTCATTTTATTTTCTTATGAAACCATCATTTAGTTTTATAGAATTTTTTAAGGGAAGGGGGATTATTCACCTTTAAGAGATTAACTATTACATAGAATTTTCCAGTTCTAAACGAGACTCGAGTTATTATAGAAGATAACTGAAATAACATTCCTCTGGTTTCCTTTCAAAATAGAGAAGCTTTTAGATCTTTAATTCAGAACTCTATGTTTTTTAGCCAGAGCTTTCTAAAAAGGGCAGAGAAGATATATACTGTACAAGGGAAACCCATCCTGAAAGTTTATTATTGCCAATAGTTTTTAAACATTCAGAAATATTATGCTATTCATCATATTTTGATTGAAAAGTTAAGATGGGATGGCTGCTAAATAAAATTCAGAAGTGTGTCTGATACGATGTCAGTTGTTAATAAAGTTTGCTTAAGGGAAAGTGCCTACAAACTACCTTGATGCCTTAGGTTTCACTTGAAAAGGAACGATACTATGACAAAGATACGGCTATTGAAAGTATAGGCTCATGTGGTATATGGCTTTATTAAAGGGGCTTTCCTAAGGAAATGTCAAAGTAAAAAGCAGAATCTCCTCTGTTGCAAGCCTTCTGGATTGAGAGTAACAAAATTTGTCTGCTTTGCTTGGCTGATGAAGATGAGCTGACTTCCTGCATTAAAGAAGTTTGTCTTGTTGGGGCTGAAGTGACAAGACAGTAAGTAAGTGCTAATTGTGCAGAACCGGAACTATGCAGTCCCATTATGGCATGTAATAAATGAAGCGAACAGAGAAATATATGAGGTGCTTTAATAATGATGTTAGAGTAGTATTTTGCAGCAATAAGAATGTGAACAGTTTTAAAGTCAAAATTTAGGAGTGTTTGTCTTACTTGACTGAGTTCTACTGAGGAGGCAGACTTAATTGTGAGTGCAACTGTGTATTTCAATGGTGAAATGAAATAAAATACGATTTGTAAATAGTATTAACAACCTACAATTACTTTGCATCATAATAGAATTTAGCCTGGGTTTAGCGCTTGAATAATGTTTTAATTTTCTGTTCAGAACATGAATAAAACTGGTAAGCCTGCCCTAATAGAAAAAAGGACAAAGGGCATAAACAGGTAGTTCCCTAAAAGAATAGCAAAGTGGCACTAGTAAGCAAATGAATGCTAATTAAAATTATAATGAGATGCCATCTTTCTATACATCTGGTGATTTATTATATGAAGCTATATCCATAAAACTGAACACAAGAATATTTAAAACACCTTAAAGGGCTTAAAACACTAAAATATTTTACTATCTTTTACTGGTTTTTAGAGACAGAAAGGAAGAGTGAATGGCCCCTAATGGCAATGGAGCCCACAACCCTGGCATGAACCCTGACCAGGAATCAAACCTGTGATCTTTTGATGTATGGGGTTTCACTCAACCAAGTGAACCACACCTGCCAGGGCTTAAAATAATTTTTAAAGACAGGTACAGAGGCACACTATATTACATTAAAAAGCAAAATATTAAATATGAGGGTTATTTGCTATTACTTTCCTTTAATCCACTCAAATGTGCCTATAATATAAAGTATATGCTATATATCACTTGTCATATATGTATAAAAATTGTACAGCTGACTACACATCAAAATATTAAAATATTTTCCCTTAAAATAGTGAGATAATAGTGAGCTATGAGATTATATTCTTTTTAAAAATATATTTTATTGATTTTTACAGAGAGAAAGGGAAAAAGACAGAGTTAGAAACATCGATCAGCTGCCTTCTGCACACCCCCCACTGGGGATGTGCCTGCAACCAAGGTACATGCCCTTGACCGGAATCAAATCTGGGACCTTTCAATCTGCAGGCAGATGCTCTATCCACTGAGCAAACTGGTTAGAGAGAGATGATATTCTTTATCCCTTTATATTCTCTAAGTTTTCTACTATGAATATGTAACCATTTATAAGTAGAAAAGCAGTAAATGTTATTATTGCATGACGATAACTGTATTATTAATGGGTGGTATTAGTGGATCGATATAACAAGTAAACAGAAGTATTTTAAATTTACTACTAATACATATGTACACATGCATACAAATGTGTCTACTTTTTTACTGTGTCTGTATTGATGTGTGGATAATTGTGTTTCTTTGTTCATATCCTTACATACAATAAACAACATGTGCATTTGACAATTTATCTTTGGTTAAATGTCACTGTAGATTGAATTAAATTATGTTGAATCCAGGCATTTGTTGTGAAGACTCAGGATATTGTGAGATGACTTCTTCAATTATTTCCTGGACAAATTATATACAGCAAGGTATGTATACTGAGTCACATTCTGAATATCTATTTAGCAAGAGATATTATTTACCTGTATATCTTCTCAAAATATATTCTATTGATTTCAGAGAGGAAGGGAGAGGAAGAGAAACATCAATAATGAGGAAAGATCATTGGCTGGTTGCCTCTTGAATGCCCCACATTAGCGATGGAGCCCACAACCCAGGCATGTGCCCTGAGCAGGAATCGAATCGTGACCTTCTGGTTCATAGGTCAATACTCAACCACTAAGCCATGCTGGCCGAGCTTGAGCTAAATATCGTGTGTAAAAACCAAGTTAGTGAAATATTATTTGGTAAAAATAAGTTATAAATATCAAGGTAAAAGAACTAGTTTTTGAGAACCTATCATTTTATTTCCTAATTTCTAATTCTAATTTCTAAGAGCCTATTCCCAGTATTTATATAAATTATTTTATTTTATTTTCAAAATCTATAAGACAAGCATTACTATCTGTATTTTAAGGGTGTGAAAACGAAGTCAGAGAGGTTAACATTCCCAAGGTCACAAGCTGACTCATGGTGGGGCTGGAATTTGAATCCAGTTCTCATTGTAACATCATATTCTTTCTACTGCACTATAGGGCCTCATAAGAAGGTGCTGCATTGAACAGTAAAACAGCAAATTGCAATAATTGAAAACTGGGCACAACTAATATTTTCTGATTACATACTTTGTCCAGGTGTTTTCACACTCGCACGGGATTTATTTCCATTAAAACCATCAAGTGTACTAATTTTTGAAATACATTGTTAATGATGTGTGCATTTTAATATTCTAATATCCTCTGCATTTGTCACATAAAATAGGTACTGGTAGTATATAGTTCCCAGTGGAAATAAAAGTTATAACTTTCAATAAAGAAAAACGGGATGAAGTCATAAGCCTTTCAGATGAAAGAATTCTCTGCAATTGACTAATCTAGCTTCCTTGTATTATTAATGAGAAAACTGAGGTCCTGAGGGCGAATATTGGTTTATGGTCAGACATATTATTAGGCGCAAAGTTCAGACAGAATTTAGGTTTTTAGATATACTGTGCAACACTCTATTCTTCAATGGTGCCTCTCCAATGCTGATAATTGCTTAATTATTAGCTACCTCTGGCCTTCTTCTTAAAGAGACTTGAAGCAACTTAGAAAGTACATATAAAACAAGGTTAAAATTCAAGATCAGATATTAAGCCTGGCTGGTATGTCTCAGTAGCTGAGCATCAACCTATGAACCAGGAGGTGAAGGTTCGATTCTCAGTCAGGGAACATGCCCAGGTTGTGGGCTAGATCCCCAGTATGAAGTCTGCAGGAAATAGCCGATCAATGATTCCCTCTCATCGTTGATGTTTCTCTCTCCTCTCTCCCCCACTTCTCTCTTTCTTCCTCTTTCCTGTCTGAAATCAATAAAAATATTAAAAAACAGAAATCAAGAGGTAATGCAACTATAAATAGGAACAACAAGATAAATACTACCTACCACAAATCCCTATTTGCTCACAGAAGTGGTATGTAAAAGTGAAGATATTTTAAACATACTTTTTGAAAATATATTTTATTGATTTTTTTTATAGAGCGGAAGGGAGAGGGATAGGAAGTCAGAAACATTGATCAGCTGCCTCTTGCACGCCCCCTACTAGGGATGTGCCCGCAGCCAAGGTACATGCCCTTGACCGGAATCAAACCCGAGACCTTTCAGTCTGCAGTCCGATGCTCTATCCACTGAGCCAAACTGGTTTTGGCTTAAACATACTTTTTATTTTTTATTGATTTCAGAGTGGAAGATGGAGGGAGAGAGAGAGATAGAAACATCAATGATAAAAGAGAATCAATGATGAGAGAGAATCATTGGTTGGCTGCCTCCTGCACGTTTCCTACTGGGGATTGAGCCTGCAACCGGGCATGTGCCCCTGACTGGAATCGAACCTGGAGCCCTTCAGTCCAGAGGCCAACACTCTATCCACAGAGCCAAACTGGCTAGGGTTTGGTAAACCATGGCTTGTGAGCCACATGCAGTTCTTTGGCCTCTTGCGTGTGGCTCTTCCACAAAATACCACGGCCTGGGCGAGTCTATTTTAAAGAAGTGGTGTTAGAAGAAGTTTAAGTTTAAAAAATTTGGCTCTCAGAAGAAATTTCAATTGTTGTACTGTTGATATTTGGCTCTGTTGACTAATGAGTTTGCTGACCACTGGGCTAGGATTTAAAGAAAAATAACAAGGAAGAGAATGATAAGAAGACTAAAAGTTTACAGAACTGATTTCATTTCCTGTCATGTCCTGTTATGTGATGGGTTTCTTTTAAGTAGAAATGCAGTTTTGAGACCTTTCTCCTCAGTGGTTTGTTTCTGGCACTGAATGAACATTTGCAGAAAATAAAAATGTGGAGAGTAATTGCTTTAAATAAAGTGTACTGATATCATTCCCATCTGTTAAATAGCCAGAAAAGAGAGTTTTACCGCTTTTTGGGAAACAAAAATGAAATCTGAGTACCTCTGATTACAAAGCTGACATGCAAAGCAGTCCAGGTGGTAAACATTGTCCTTGGCACGCATCACCATCTCAAAGGCAGGGATGAGCTTACTGCAGGCAGCGCAGTTTCCCGTCACGCCGAAGAGCCTAGAACAATAAACATTTTTTTTTCAAACTCTTACAGGAAAATCGGAGGTGGTGACTAGAGAAGACGCTAATACACTTTGTAAAGCTGTTGATACACAATGCCGTATGATGTACTCAAGTGAGTTTTATCCTAGGCGTATACATAAATATTCTTTGGTGATACATACTCAGTTGACCTTTCCTGATGAAAATCACATCTTGTTTGAGAAGCAAAGGAAAAGACAAATACATTGGGAAGCTTACACACACAGGAGTCAACAGGGGTGACTTCATAGCTAAAGTCGACATGTTAGAATACGGAGTAAATATAAAAGCAATGGAACTTTCATCTTAATGCCACACATTAAACATCATACTTGGAAAAAAAAACCCATTTGAATGACTCCCTATTTTTGTCACCCAGTTACTAAATAGTTTGCCGTTATTATTAAAGGGCCATTTATGAAC